>JBBPRF010000060.1:0-76045 GCA_038092875.1 Lanmaoa pseudosensibilis | reverse complement strand
GTCTCGCACTAACCTCCTCCTCTCGCCTTTCGCCAGTTTGCTCGCTGCCTTACTCCCCCTTGTCTCTGCGTTGAAGTTCAACACCCCCACGGGCGTGGAGAGCGGTGTTGAATATACGTTCACCTGGACATTAGACGGCACAGAGCCCTACAGTTTTTGCGTCGGGCTTGATGGACCTTACAAGGAAATCCTTGGCACTGTATATTACTACCAAACCAGCCTCACCGCTACCCCTGATGTTCCGGCTGGGTATGTCGTATTGATTTCCCGACAGCGATGATATACTGACCAGGGATTTCTTTTTCGTGCATGTGTATACAGTGGTTACTACCTAGAGGCGTTGTCTGGGTACGTTTTGCATCTTTGAGTCCCAGACCCGACTTGGTGCATTGATGATCTGACGAAAATGTTTCTTCCCTCCTCTTAGCTCTGCGTGCGACGAGATCTTTGCTCAGAGCGTCCCGTTCTTCATCAGTGACCCCGACTTGAAGTAAACCGTCATGGTGGTCGTGCATCCGATCCCTGTGTACATAAACAGTTGTTGTTGTTCTTGGCCGAAACGTTTCGATCTGGGGTCGTGTTATGTGTAGGATATTGTGATTGGATGAACGTGTGCTATGTTCTATGTTCGGGAATGCTAGTTGAGATTGGAATGACAGATCACACTCAATTACACACTGTCCGAATGAGACGGCACAAGACGAACACGATATTCAGAGTGTCCTCCATATTGGCTTCGAGATTTACTAGCAGACCACACCCAGCCACCGACTTGGCTTCTGTTACAAAGTGGCTCGCAATGTATCAGGTATTGCCAAATGTACGAAGACGGCTCATCAGTATCCCACAAGTGAGCCTGAGGGCGTCCTTCTGTAACACCACAGGACAGTAAAGGATAGATTCCCGGAAGTAGTGAAACAAAAAAAGCACTTTAGATTAAATGCAGTATACTGGTTTTGACATGCAGGGATTATTCAAGTACTCATGCTGAACGTACTCCTCATCCAAACAAAAAAAAAACGCTCAACAACAACCCGATGGACTTACCGGCGTGTTTGTGCATCGCATGGACAACTTGAATGTTCGAAAGTTGAGAGGACCAGTATGGAACAACCCACCTACGTTTGAGCACGTAGGAACACATCTTATCCATGGCCATCCCTTCAAGCGAGCTCGCTGCAGAACTGTGTCGAGAGTACGATGACTTGATCGCATTTGACACAGTTCGGCACAGCTCCTCCTCCAGTTTCCATAACACGGACACGTCGACGCCCACCACAGGTGGAGGCCAGGCGTACATGATCTCATGCGTCCCAAGGAGGTTGGACTGCGTTTTGTCCAGTCGCGGCACAGAGGACACTTTTTGCTGACAGCGATTACCGCGTTCTCGGTGTCCGTCACCTGCTCGTACGCGTTGACGACGGTCAATTTGTGAAAAAAAGGCGAAGTAGAACCTATAGGCTGAATGATGTTCCGCATGTTCTGTGCATCTCTCACTACCGCGCCGTGACTCGCGTACATTAATTCGTGCCCGAAATAATTCACGAGACCCATGAGCACGGCCTCTGTGTGCACGCACCCAGAAGATGTGTCCAAACAATGTGTGTTCAGTACAATGCCTTCAAAACGCCATCTTGAAGATCCGTCATTTCCAGAAACCGCTCAAAGAACTTGTCAGAGCTTTGGGGTAGGGTCAGGACACATGGTACCTTTATGACGCCGATCTGGAGGGTTTTCAAGAGTTTGAAAAATGTCGCGTCTGGAGAGATGATATACTATGCCATGCGACAACCGTCTTCAGAGCCTAAACTGCTCGCTTTGGAAGACTGCCAGATTTGGGGTCCCACTGATGCGAAGTTGTGGGTCGGGCGCAATGATCTGGTATAGGAAGGTGAGATTGGACATTATGCATGAGCGGTGACACGTACTGTAGGAACTCGGATGGTTACATCTTGTTTTGAAACTATGAGCAGGGACATCAAGTCAATCGCGGATGGCACGCTCGCCATGCACGGCGGGGATATATACCACGTTTGGGATCGTTCTGGTTTACACCCATTTCGGCGAATGGGTTGAAGCCAGGCAGACTGTGGCCCACGTAGCCGTTGAGGAGCTCGAGCAGGTTCTGGCCAGCCTGCATTGTGGGGATTTGCTGAGGTGGTGGGGCAGATGAGGAGCCAGAAGCATGCACCGTGCGTGCGGTGCCTTTAAACATGTGCATCGTATGTGAGACTGGATCTTGTACACGGACCCTGGGTCTTCATCCTGCGGAGAGTGAGGGAGCGATAAGGTGAGCGGAACGTGGACAAGACGAGACGCATCGGTACCTTGAGCACTCTAATTGACGTTGATATGTATTAGCTAGCGTCAATGAGGCCGTGTGTGAGCGCAACCATTTGAGCCCGGGAGAGGCACGTAGGAAACGCGAGAACACGCAGACGTACATTTGTCTATTTTACCATAGGACCTATTTGGAATGTGAACTTGCCCTTTTCAAGAACGTGCTGGGATGCACGCGTATTGTGTGCGCGGTATGTCGCGAGCCGGTCTTATGCGGATTGTAACTTGTCATGAATTGAGTTCCACAGCCAAGGTATGGCAAACACTTACAAGTCCCAGGGTGAGAATACGCGTTGCAAGGAGAGAAAGATTCGCGGATATCGGCTGCTTGCCTGGTCGTCGCCACGAGGTCACGAAGCTGGAATCCAAGTAAGAATAAGCGCCAAAGACACGAACCTGAACAGGCCAATTATGGAGAATGAGGTGCATAACGTGTTTATGGAGTAACATTGCACACCAGTCACTCAACCGAAACACCTTGTTCCTTGACACTTTGACGCCGACTATTGTGTACCGATCAGTGAGGATGTCGCCAACAAAGACTGGTGCGTAGCAGCCCCAAGACTAATTGAGCAATGCTGACAATTCAGTAATAGTACTCGACACCGGTCACTCTGGTCAGGTGTGGGCAGTCACATTCCAGCCCGACGGAAAGTATCTTTTTGGTGGGAACAATGATGGGATCCGACGATGGCAGCTTGCAGACAGTCGAGGGGTCGGAACGCACAGGGGAATGACCGTGTATGCCATTTCTGTGTCGAGGGACTGCAGGTGGATTGTGTGTGGGACTGAGCGTGGGGCAAGTGTATGGGACGCGGAGCTGCGTAAAAGGGTAATCGACGTGGAGGGCAGAAACTTCGTGGCTGTTGTCGACATCTCCTCAGATTCGACCAAGTTTGCCACCGGAACCGGCACTGGAGGAAGCGGTGACAGGCAAGCGAACGTTTGGAGCCTCAATACTGGAGAAAGACTCGTCGGCCCCCTCAAACATGTCAATTATGTGAACGGAATCAGGTTCTCTCCAAATGGCGACTATTTCGCGACTACTTCTCGATTGCACCTCATCCGTGTTTTCGACAGTCACGACGGTAGTGAGGTCATCGCCATCAGGACTGACATACCTGCATGGGGCCCGGCTACCCCACTTGCGTGGTCAAGCAATGGTCGGCGAATATTTACCACATCGCGCGACAACAAAATCAGGTGTTTCGACGTCTCCACTGGGTCCCAACTCGCTGAATCACAGATTCTGCATGACGACGACAAAAGCCATGTCCACTCTATCGCTCTAGCCGCCAATGGTAAATTCATTACTACCTTCACACCTCGTTCAATCTCATTCCTGGACACATCAACACTTACTCGGATTGACCCTGTCATTGAGGACGATAAAGAGATACGGTCTATTTCCATCTCCCCGGATAGTAGCCATCTCGCGACTGGACGAAGTGACGGGAAAATCATCGTACGTGATCTGAGCAATGTCCTTCCCGATTCGTATGGTCCTTTCCTTGTAAGTATTTGTGCCTTCATAGTTCGGGCATGTCGGGCGGGCCTCATTCTGTCGCTTATATGTTGACAAACTACGTAGGTATCTACTTGCGAGCAAATACAACAAGACGCGCAGCCTTCAAACCCGAGCGACCACGACAGCAAACAACCCGATTCCACTCCAGTAGGATTTTGTCGTTCCGTTACCGAAAGAGCCGCGCTGACTTCATTATGTACGTAGCACCAGGAAGATCCCGGCAAATCGAGCCCACCCGAGCCCGAGAGCCACGGCGGAGACAATGATACTGATCTCCTTGACGTATGAGCTCGTTCTTTTCCCCTCCACAGCGAATTCTCATGACGACATAGGTCGAGGTGCCATCAGGTGCACCCGATGATCTCTTCGACTATGACGAGGTTAGTGTTCACTACATCCTTTTCTTGCTTCCGTGTTGACCCTGCTGGAGGCACCATCCCCGACCTCCTCTACCCATCCCCGGGAGGATGAGTTACTACCGGTTGACTCATCCCATGTCGCTCCACAACCATCAGATGTCCCACCAACGACGTCACATCCAGAGGAAAACCTCGACACTATCGAGCCACATCAGGGCCGTTCGATATTTAAAAAGTGGCTACAGAGGGGAAGTAGCAAGGATCCAGCTTTACATAAGCCCGATCGACTTTCCAGGAAATCGCGCAAGCCTGCCAATTGTCAATCTCCTTCCCACTCACCCGCGAGAGTGAATGAGGGACCTTCGTGGATGGCTGCAGGCCAACGTAAGGCAGTGAGTACTCTTCCTTGACGATCGGATGCAGTGGGTCTAACGTATCATTATAGCGAATGGTCGCGACATCATTTCAAAGACCAAAGGTTTGTTGTGCCTCGAGTTTGTATCCAGGGACTTATCAGACGCCACAGCGTAAATCGGCTCCCAAGGCTGCCGCTCCCAAGCATCCGAACACGAACACCTCCCGCCGCGGGCAAGGTCCTGCAGACCCAAAGGAAATGAACGCTGTATGTCCTTTCTCGTGATGGTAGAACTCGTCACGACAGCTCACGTCCTATTAGGCGCGACCAGCGAACGATCCAGCTCAACCCTCGGCCCTGCGGAAGGACACAGGCCCAGTGCGTTTTTTTCTGGTCACGGTAGAAACTGGTCACGACAACTCACGTCCTATTAGGCGCAACAAGCAAACGATCCATCCCAACCTTCGGCCGCGAGGATACATGTAACGGTGCGCGTATTTTCCTTTAGCTTGCATTGTTGGACTTACTGTGGACCAGCATCAGCAAGAATCAGGTGATGCTATCATTTCGTTCAGGTTACCCGCATGGATGTTATGTTTCCGCTCAAGTAGTGAAGACGGGACACATTGATCCAGTGCATTACACGTAGATACCACGCCGAATCGTGAGTATGTGGACATTGCCCATGCATTCTTTGACTTCGCAGCACTACTATCAGTTTTGATAAGCCCGCCCATGGTTGACTATTGAGCTCGCTAGGATATTCACTCAACAGTCACTGATGAAGTCTATACGCACAGGTTGGAATTGGAGGGCAATGTCTGGTCGATTGAATTTAGAGCCGATGCAAACCTAAAGAATGTCAACGATGAGGACGTACGTTGGGACGTCGCATAAGCCAACTTTTGGCAAGGATGCCAACGTCTCGCTGTTCAATGTCTCGTTCATCACGGATCCCTTGAAACGCAGTACTACTTAATATGACCGCTCAAGACCTGAGCTGACTGCCCCTCGTGAACACAGGTTTGCTCGGTAGATCATCGAGTCTACTCGTTCGAGGGACACCATCCATGTCGATGAGCTCCTTCTTACGTTGACCCTCCCTGGCCTGATGGTACCGACGACAAGGAGGCACATTGACAAAGCTATTCGACTCTCTCGCCCACAGGGAACACGGAGGAACAATCCCAGCCTCCTCGCTGACGTGCCTTGCATTGTTACATACACAATACCCGCGTCGTGTCGTTCCAACATCGCGATTGCTTTTGCGTCCAACAGGTCTCAAAGTTGTAGCCTTTCGAGCTTTCAGAGGATGAGGCTTTGTCAGTGACATCGAGTGACCCTTGGGTTTCAGATGGTCGGATGGGGTTGCGATGTTGAATGTCCCTGACGGTACTTGACTCCCGGTGAAAGGTGGCTCACTGGCTATAATGCCATAGCCCTGTCCAGGTATGTCCAGATATGTTTCCTAGGCCGGTAAGTAAAGCATACATACCGTGTCAGAGTGAAGCATCTTTCTACAAGAGAATGACAACAATGAGAAAATAATGAGATCATGAAACCCGATCGCAGTCGGGAATGAGTGAGGGAGTCGGAAGAGAAAACGAAAACAAAAGGGCGTGCATGATCGAGCCTAACGAATGAGAGAGCGTCCCAAAATGATGCTAGAAACGCGCCAGGTCGTGATGCAAACTGAAAAGAAACCACATCAGAAAGGCAAGGAGAGAATGAAAGAGCAAGCGAGACAAGCAGATGAGGATATAAAAAATGGGTGTAAAATAATGCTACGAAAGATCAGGGAAAATAGGGTTGTTAAGCGAGTGACGGGCGAGCGTCGTTGCGGCGGGAATGTACACATTATCAGTGAGGTATCTGTCTATGAGAATCAAGACGCAAACAACGAGTAAAGAAGAGGAGCCGTGATCTGGGTAGGGTGGAGATGAGAGGTTGCTCACCGGTCTTCCAGCTTGACGGTGGTGCCGCCCAATTCCGTGCTGGGGCTTTCCCCGGTCGGCTGCCTGACGATGTCGATGGAGGTATAACGCCAGTCGTGAGGTCTTTGGCTACCGCCTACGCGCTCGCAGCGCTATTGGGAGCACCATTCGCCACGTAGCTCGAGCGACAGGATGATGTCACAAACGAATCCCCGCATGCCCTTGCCTCTAGCTTTAACCTGCTCACTAAACTTGATCGAGAGCGCGAAGTCGCCGACTGTGTAGGCCGTTTCTGCCGCTTGAGGATGTAGAATGAATTCTGTGGTGGGAAAAGGAGAACATGCAAGAGTGATCACAGGGAATATTCGTATCTGGCCAGCGCTCCAGTCGATGGTCCAGCCGACGTCATGAGAGATGGAAGCATACTGGCTATATGGTGCGTAAATGACCATCACCTTGAGCGAGCCTGGGAAGTACTGTGACAATTCGTGAATCTTCCCTGTTCATCGGAACATGTAGTAAGACGATGTCGTGCATTAAAAAACACTGGCGCGCACATCGCGGGCGTAAAATTCGCTTCCAACACCTCAGCCTAGCACTCGAGAGCAATCTCTGGCGATTATGTGGCTTTCATCTAGATATCTGTGAGACAGCCTACTTGGAGTATCTGGAGACATTGTTAGCGTCAATAACGCTGTGCGAGAGCGTATCCAGTCGAGCTCGGGAGAAACGCAAAAACACGGAGACGTACATTCACCTACTCTATGGATCTGAAATTTGAGCGCGCCATTTTCAAGAACGTGCTGGGATGCACGCATATTTTGTGCGCGTTTTGCCGCGAGTTGGGCTAATGCAGACTGTACACTCGTCGTGAGCTGAGTCCCGCAGCCGAGATATGGCGAGCACTTGCAAGTCGCAAGGTGAGACTGCGCGTGGCGAAGGATGGTTTCGCAGATGTGGACTGCTTGCCTGGTCGTCGCAACGAGGTCACGTAGTTGGAATCCGAGTAAGAATAAGCGCCAAAGACACGATCCACTGGTGTGAACAGACCTTTATGGAGCAACCCTGCGTACCGTGAGTAACCAAAACACCTTTCCCTTGACATTTCTACACCGACGATTGTGTACCATCGCTGAGGATGTCATCGACGAATACCGGTGAGTAGCAGCTCTGGGGAGTGATTGAGCAATACTGATGATTCAGTAAAACCAAACAATAGTACTCGACACCGGTCATGTTGGTGTGGTGTGGGCAGTCGCATTCCAACCCGACGGAAAGCATCTTTTAGGCGGAAGTAAAGAAGGGATTCAACGATGGCGACTTGCGGACGGTCAGCAAGTCGGAAAGCAAACAGGAATGACCGTGTACGCCATCTCTGTGTCAGGAGATCACAAATGGATAGTGTGTGGGACTGAGGAGGGGGCAAGCGTGTGGGATGCGGAGATGCAAGAAAAGGTCGTCGACGTGGAGGGCACATCTTTCGTGGGTGCAATCGACGTCTCCCCAGATTCGACTAGGTTTGCCACCGGGACTGTTGGAAGAAGGACTGACCACCGTGACCAAGCGAGCGTCTGGAGCATCACGTCGGGGGAGAGACTCGTTGGCCCGCTCGAACATGACAATGATGTCTCTGGAATAAAATTCTCTCCCAATGGCGAGCAAATCGCCACTGCCTGGACTCAGGGTACGCGTGGCTCAATCCGCATTTTCGACAGTCACAACGGTGATGAACTTATCACCATCAAGGCTGCCGTGCCCGCATGGGCCCCGGCCACTCCGCTTGCGTGGTCGAGCGATGATCAGCAAATTTTCGCCACATCTCGCGACAAGAAAATCAGGTGTTTCGATGTCTCCACCGGGTCTCAGCTCGCAGAATCCCTCATTCTCTATGATGGTGACGATGCCCACTCTCTCGCCTTAGCCGCCAACGGCAAGTTCATCGCTACCTTCGCACCGCATGCAATCTCGATCCTGGACACATCAACTCTCCTTCAGACTGGCCCTGTCATCGACGACAGCAAAGAGATACGGTCGATAGCCATCTCCTCGGACTGTAGCTATCTTGCGACTGGACGAGTTGACGGGAAAATCGACATTCGTGATCTAAGCAATGTCCTCCCCGATTCATACGGTCCTTTCCGTGTAAGTATTTGTGCATTCGTAGTCCCAGCATGTCGGATAAGCCCCTTTTCTTCTTTTATATGTTGACAATTATGTAGACATCTACTCGCGAGGGAGTACGACAAGATGCGCAGCCTTCAACCTCGAGCGACCCCGACGGCGAACCACCTGACCGCACTCCAGTAGGATTTTGTTTTTTCGTTACCGAAAGAGCCGTGCTGACTCGTTCGTCATGTGCGTACAACAGGAGGGTCCTGGGAAATCCACCCCACTCCAGTCCGAGCGCCACAGTGGAGACGATGATACTGATCTCCTTGACGTATGAGTTCGTTCTTTTCCCCTTCACAGCGAATTCTCACGATGGCATAGGTCGAAGTGCCGTCTGGCGCACCCGGCTCTCAGTTCAACTATGACGAGGTTGGTGATCACTACATTTTTTTCTTCCTTCCGTGTTGACCCTGCTGGAGGCACCGTCCCCGACCTCCTCTACCCATCCCCGGGAGGATGAGCTGCTGCAAGTTGGCTCATCGCATGTCGCATCACAGCCGTCAGATACCCCACCGACGACGTCCCCTCCAGAGGCGCGTCCAGAGGAAAATTCAGTCACTATCGAGCCACTTCAGGGCCGCTCGACATTTAAAAAGTGGCTACAGAGGAAGAGTGACAGGGATCCGGCTTTACATACGCCCGATCGACTTTCCAGGAAGTCACGCAAGTCTGCCAATCGTCGATCTCCTTCCCACTCACCAACGAGAGTGGATGAGGGACCTTCGTGGATGGCTGCAGGCCAACGCAAGGCAGTGAGTGCTCTTCCTTGACGATTGGATGCAGTGTGTCTAACATATCATTCTAGCGAATGGTCGCGACGTCATTTGGAAGGCCAAAGGTCCGTTGTGCCTCGAGTTTGTATCCAGGGACTCATCAGACTTTACAGCGTAAACCGGCCGCCAAGGTTGCTGTTCCCAAGCATCCGAACACGCACGTCTCGCGCAGCGGACGAGATCCAAAGGAAGAGGGTCCAGTGCGTCTTTTTCTGATAATGGTAGAACTCGTCACGACAGCTCATATCCTATTAGGCGCATCCAACGAACGATCCGTCTCGACCCTCATCCGCGAGGAAAGAAGCGGGACCAGTGCGTCTTTTTCTGACAATGGTAGAACTCACCACGACAGCTCATGTCCTCTTAGGTGCATCCAACGAACGATCCGTCTCAACCCCCATCCGCGAGGAACGAAGCCGGCCCAGTGCGTCTTCCTGCTAATTATCGAGCTCGTCATGACAGCTCACGTCCTATTAGGCACAACAACCGAACGATTCATCTCAACCCTCAGTCGGGAGGTTCCACCTCACGGTGCGCGTCACTTTCCTTGGCATTACATTCTTAGACTTACATTGGATTAGCATCAGCAAGAAACAGGCAATAGCACCCTTGCGATCACCTTTCCTACGTGGTTGTTGTGTTTTCGCTCAAGCAGCGAAGATGGGACACATTGATTCTACATAATACATTGCAAGTTAGACACCACGCAAAATCATCATGAGTATGTGGACATTGCCCATGCAGTTCTTCGAGCTCGTGTCACCTCGCGGCACTACTATGACTATTATTGGAGGACAGTGGCTGCTAGGTAGATCATCGAATCTAATCGTCACGTCTAGGGACACCATCCACACCGATGAGCCCCTTAGGCACATTGTTCCCCCCCTGACCTGACGACGCCGATATCGATGACAACGAGGTACATTCATAATCTATTCGACTCTCACCATCGCCCGGGGGGGTCCGAACACGGGGAAATAATCCCAGCCTCGCAGCCTGGGAGGAGAAGGACCCCTATACCCCACAACTCGATGACCCCAGCCCGACGATAGGAAGCAACTCTCTTCCAATGTCTAGGTACAGCATGTCATATCACTGGCATGACACACGTGGATGGTGGACAATGCGATCGACTCGGACACGCATGGCTCGGGGATCTAGGCCCAGGCACTCGGCTAGAGATTCAACGGGATGCTCGCTACGCACTACCACCGGGGGGAGTGCCTTGGCTACCTTGCAGTGTAAAACACAACGTTTTGAAATGGCCAGACTGTCATGCGGGGATTGGGGGAGAGCGGCTGGGGAGAGAAAGCGGCATCGATTACACATCTACCGAGTCTGAACCATTCGTCTGCCCATTCCCCCTCAAGAACATATCCAAATAAATATGACTGTGGACCTTACATTCCTCGTTTGTATAAAGAAAAAAAAAAAAAGATGGGTGCGTTGTGCCAGCGAACGACAAAACCGAAAAACGAATGCGATCCAAGTCGGGCATGAATGAGTTGGACGAAAAAACAAAACAAAATGACGTGTATGATCAAGGTATGATCGAGCCAAACGAACGAGAGAGCGTCCCAAAACGATGCTAGAAACGCGCCAGTGTCATTGATGCAAGGTGAAAAGAAATAAGAAAATCAGAAAAATAAAGAGAAAAACGAAAGAGCAAGCGAGACAAGTGGATGAGGATATAAAAAAAGGGGTGTAAAATAATGCTGCGAGAGATTAGGGGAAATAGGGTTATGAAACGAGTGACTGGTGAGGGTCGTTACGGCGAGGATGTGCACAGTATGAGTGGGGTGTCGGGCCACAAGGATAAAGGTGCAGAGAGCGAGTAAAAACGAGGAGATGCGATCTGCTAGGGTGGAGATGAGAGGTTACCGACTACTCTTCCAGCTTGACGGTGGTGCCGCCCGACTCCGCGCTGGGCCTTTCCCCGGCACCCTTGTCGGCTGCCCTGACGACGTTGACGGAGGCGCAGCACCTGTCCGAGCGCGAGGTCTTGAGCTACCGCCATACGCGCTCGCAGCGCTATTGGGACCAGCATTCCCCGCATGGTTCGAACGAGAGGACGAAGGCCCAAACGAGTCCCCGTAGACACTCCGTGCGCCCCAGCCTCCACCACCTCCAAATTCGCTCTGCGAGCTGCTGATGCCACCATAGGCTGAGACAGCAGCGCTCGGGAAGGCCACAGAGCTTCTTGCCCATTGGTTGGGTGGCATGAGCATCCCCATATTGGGCATACCCATCATGCCCATCGGCGCCATGCCCGCTCCTCCAACCATACCACCGTACACACTTCCCCCACTCCCTCCACCATATATGCTGCCCCCACTCCCTCCACCATACACAGAACCACCACTCCCGAACCCGACATTCGAGCTGCGCTCCCATTCTTCACCGGCCATTTGCATTGCATGCTGAGCAACAGCCATTTGGTACGTTTGCTTCGCGATAAGGAGAGCACGTTGATGTGCAGCAAGGTATGCAGGGTCAGTGCTGAACTGAGGTGGAACCATCGGAGCCATGCCGCTGATCATTGGCTGCTGCCAAGCCGCCCAGCCAGGTTGCACCATCCCATTCTCCATCGTCACGTTGATCGCCGGATTGCCACCACGCAGCCCTACATCAGAGTCAGAGTCATCATGCACCAGCGGCCCACGGCCATTGACGATCTTGCCAAGCTGAATGTTTACTTGATTAGGACAATACGACCAGACAAGAACGTCAAACCAACCTCGATCGCAGCCTTGGCCTCACTGCGTCTCCGTTCTCGCGTTTTCTGCTCACCCGTGAGATCCGTCTTTGCCCGCTCCCGACCACGGATGGGCTGCGCATCCTCAAACGTCACGCTCTGCTTCTTCGCATGTCCCCGAGCCTTTAACGTAGAGCCCACATCACTGGCATCGTCTCTTGACCGCACACCAATGTCACTACCATCGCGAGGCGTGAACGGCGCACGCCCACTACTCGAGTCACCAGTAGAGCTCCCCGCAGGACTCTCCCCTCGGATCGATCTGTTACTCGCAAAGGGACGTTGGGGCATCAACGATGGTCGGAATCCGTGTGATAGCATTTTACTCGACGTCGAGGAGGACATGGCAGATGCAAGCGTGGTGGGCGGAGGCTGCGAGCGACTCTCGGTAGCGTTGACCGCCGAGGTACGTGAGGTGGGGTGAGGGCGACCGGGCTTGTAGTCTTCCTTGACCGAAGGGGAGTCGGGTATCGAATGGATAAGGGGCACAGGTGGGATGCGAGAGGAACTCCGCGACGTAGACGACCGTGCGGCGGAAATAATAGACACTGCATCTGACTTGTCATTCTGAGCAGGGGGATGATTCATCGCTGGCGCACGTTGTCGAGCGCCTATTTCAGGCTGAGGAGAGAGCGCGGGAGGAGCAATATTGAAATGGATTTGTGAAGTCGGTGAAAGCGACGCCGATGTCTCCGCGGTACTTTGCCTTTGGGGAGGTCGGGAGAGCACGGTAAACGATGTGGGAGGTTCACGTTCCCGGATGCGGGTAGGTATAATATGGTCAGAGGGTGACTTCACAGATGAATTCGGGGCCCCGGAGGGTTGTTCCGGTTCTTTATCCAGGGCGCTGACTAACCGAATGGCATTCAGGAGATCATCATTGTTGTCAGGTTCCTTGGATATCGGAAGAGCGGAAACATCACTACTGGATCTGCGATGATGCGCTGTAGATGCGGGCTTATTGACTGGTGTGGTATTCTGCTTGCTGACAGACGGGGATATGGGGGGAGAAGTCGAGGAAGAAAGCGCGAGCACCGCGGGGATAGAAAACGGTTGGTCCTTCTCAACGTCTTGTTCCTTGTGCTTCGTATTCAAATTCTTGACCGAGTCCTCATGCCGCAAGATAGGCGTCAGCAGGGGCGGGCCACCAGCGAGAGATTTGATGTCAATGAGCGGCTTTGCAGGCATCCGAGGTCGGCTATTGGATTGATTAGATGCTGAGCTCCCAGGACGCCGTGGCGCGACTAAACCAGACAAAGGCATGTCTTCGGAGTCGACGTCGGAAGAGTCGGTCGACTCGTCCGTGTCATCTTTTGGTTTGCGCGACGAGGGCTTGAATTGTGCTAGGTTGGTGGAAAGGAGATTAAAAGGTCACAATGATCATTATAAATCTGACTCTAACGCGAGGTGGCACCTCACCTTGTGAGCTAGAAGATGAGTTGGCTGCTGCCAAGATTGACGCCCTACGTGCCACTCCACTGGGCGTCAAGGCACTTGTCGAAACAGAAGCTCGTGGCCGAGTAAACGGCGCCTGATCCGAGTGATACGTCAGCGGTGGCACTGACTTGGACAGCTTGGGGGGATCTTGTTGGGTGTGTGACATCTGATCAATTGGGCTAGGCACAGAACTATGCCCGGCATCGGAACGTGCGCGAGTCCCCTCGACGCGGCGTGTTATTGTCCGTTTCCGGCCAGGCTTCGGGATGGGCTCCCCATCGCTATCAACGTCTTCATCATCTTCGGACTCGGAATCATCCGAGGATGAGTCCAGAGCGGAAGAATCGGGCCGAACGCTTGGCATCGGTGCAGCAGCAGGGATCTTGTTCGGCTGTGGGCGGTCAATGCCCGAGACGACGGAAACGGTCGATGCACGTTTCCTGCCATTTCCATCCACGCGGAGGGTATCCGTAGTGGATGGAGGGCGGAATGAGGGAGCTGGGGAATTGGCACGGCTGCGAGCTTGTGCTTCCCTGAATGCTGCAACGGATATCCTTTGGGAAGAATCAGACGCGACACTATCGCCTCTTGGCCGTGGGCGGGGCGGAGCGAGGAGTGAATTTGACAAAGATTGAGGGGGATTTTCTGGGGAAGTAGAAGGAGAGTCTGGACGAACGTGGCGAAAGGACTTGAGATTGAACGACGATGAGTCATCGACGGAAGGACTAGTCGAAGGTGTAGATGACACGGCCGAAGGGGGTTGAAGCGGCTTGGATTTTGTGCGTTCTCTGGCCCAGGAGAATAAGCCTGGAGACTTTTTGTATGCTTGAGCAGCAGGGGACGAATGAGATTCGCTATGGACATGAGAGGAAGATGGTCTAGTGTGGGTATCAGGATGAACATGACTGGATGACTCGTTAGGAAGAGAATGGACTGATTGGAGTGATTCATTGTAGACGCCAAAGAGGGACGACTTGCGAGGAGGAGGAGGAAGGCCGTGACCAGAATCGGATGTCACGCCTGATATGTACGGAGGGGATGGTGCATCGTTGAGAGAGACGACCGAGTGGGGAGCGAGTTTGGGATCTGCCTGTGGAGGAACTGGCTTGCGTCTGAAGGGCAGCTTGAGCCTGCTGGATGAGGAGGCGGCGGGCAAGTTATAGATGGGTGGTGGTGGGGGGAGGGACTTGTCTGGGAAGACATAGTCGCCGTCGGTCGAGTCTCGGGATGTTACGGATTCTGTCGCTGTTGTGGTAGGGCCATTTGATGATACGGGTCTTGATGTTGGGTTTCGTCTGTGGAATAGACCACCAAGGAGGGGCATGGAGAGAGAACAAGAAAGTGAGTGAGTGAGTGAGCCAACCCGCTGTCACGATGAGCCGTTTAAACTATGCCTTCCTCATGTACAAATACAATTTCCCATTTTAACTAGGATAACTCCTTATCCGGAATATCACTTGCTATATTAGGACATTTCTACCCGATCAAATAATTGTTCCTTGCTGATCCCACAACGCTTGTGTTTAACAGCGTGGATCGCCTACGCTCTCCGAATAAGTGGCGTGATGTTCTCCACGTTGCCAGGTGGTGTCAGCAGTGTCCTATGCACTTTTATTGTCAGCATCTCGAACCCTCTTCGGCGCTGCTTCTCGCCGTGGGCACCGATGTCTTTGGCGAATCTCTCGAGCACCGAGCCCTCCGTCGTCAAGGCATCTCTTCATCGACGACACCAGGCCGCCACGAAGAAGTGCATGTGCATACTGAAGGCTAGTGGAGATAAAATCTTTTTTTCTTCTTTGACAGTCGGACGTCACGCCGCATCCACGCCATCAATGACGTAGTCAGCATTGACTTTTTCTTGTCCTGATGGTCCGGGTCCACTTGACCCAAGACAGGGGTATTTTCATCACGTGCTCCGTCATGATGGTGTCTGTAGCATACATATGGATGGATGGCATCACGCTGATTTCACCGAAAAGCTGCTCAATCCTGTTGACCCAGCGATGTGTGATCCCATGAGTTTCTGTGATCTTGGTTCAGTTCACAGCACGCGTGGAGTTGCAAAAGATTCACTGACATGGAGATTCCCCGCACCAACGCCCTCTCCATAGCCAACCTTGTTTCCGTCTTTGAAAACCATAAAGGTAGGCACCTACGCACCACAGCAAATTTTTCAGCTCATTAGATGTATCAAATCTGTAGCTTGTTTGCGTTTACATACCACTCGCACATCAGCCTCGAGGACAACGTCGTCTGCTTCATCAATATTGACGCTGTAGACATCTACCCCAAGACGTTTGAATGTTTCCGAAAAGTCCGATAGCTGTTGGCCCGAAAGCTGGGAGCAGCCACTCCAATCTGCGTGAAAGTCGGGGCGAGTCATTTGTCAGAGTAATGTCTGGCTCCAAAGTTTTGAAGAGACGGGTCCTTTTGGGGGGGACTCACTATGTTATTGAATTCCTCGGAATTGCTGATAATGTTCGAGGCCATTTTTACGGAGGAAACAAGAACAAGTCGGACCTTAAGCCTAGAGGTATAGCGTATGAAAACCGACGAAAAAGTGAAATAAAGAGCCGATCGAACACCGTCAAGTCTCACGTACGTGTCGAGCCGGTCCTGCCGTGCCCGAACTCAGCTGTGTCATTATGGGGAGGAAGCAAGGACGTTGGGGTGGGGTGTGGAGTTAACTCGGAGAGCGCTGAACCTCGATGCCGCACTTCCCTTGTGACTGTACTGTAAGATACTCGCTCGGCTGAGCAGAAGAGGGGAGCGCATGGAGTGACTGTGAGTATTTCGCCTCGCGGTCTGCCAAGACAGGACTGAAGTCAATGAGGATACGACCAACTCGGAAGAATTCTCATGTGACGACGATGAAATGATAGATCAGTTGATCAGTTTTTTTACGACAACTGTCTTCGTCGAGGAAGATCAATATGGAATTTCACAACAAAAGAACCGTGACTCGTAAGTGCTCCTGGTGCGTTAGCCACATGACATTCTTCGGTCCCGGGCCCGCAACCGTTCGATCTGATCATGGCTTAATCTTGCTGTTATCACATCCAGGATTACAGACAAATTTGAGGGCTGTCTTTGTCTATTTCCACCAAGGAGAGCAATCTTCATAAGTCAACCCGCCAAACGGATGGCCACTCATTTGACAGTGGGTCGAACATACGATGGATCTGTCGTGCGGAGTTTTATCGCTGGCGGAAGCATTTGCCTTTTTGGGGTGTATCTCAAGCTCATAACGACTGACGCCAAACTTGTCTCTGATGCTCGTTCAGGAACTCCCGTTCACCTCGAATAACTTCAGTGTTTCAAACACATCCAACGACGTTGACGACGAGGCTGCCCTGGTCTGATCGGTGTCTTGAATAGAGGTCGACGGTGCGACGATCCGGGTTCTGCCAGCGAGTCGCTGACCGGCGCTTCCGAGCCAATGCCGTCCAATTTCTTTTCCAAGTTTGTAAAAAGCACACAGGCACCACAGACTCCGAGTACGACTGGGCGTGCTTCGAGCGATGATCAAGGCGTAACATTACCATCCTCATCGATGCCTGGTCACCCTCGCTCTCAAACGATAACACATCCTCCCTCTCCTCACCTCTCCCCATATAGGGATGCCGCCTTATCCAATTCCTCTGGCAGCGTAAAAATCGGTGTCATCCCCCCTTCACCTCAGCCCACGGAGTCAGACATCTCTGTACATGTCAGCAGCTACAGACCTTCCATCGAACAAGTCCACCAAGCGTCACTACACCACCGACGTGTCCGTTCGCAAGAACGGCATATTCCGGATCGGCACGAGGTCTCGCTTTCTGCGCGTCCAACGAGTGACATAACATCCCTGACTGACGAGACGGAGCTTACACCCACACCTGGACGACCCAGCCAAGCTCCCGACTGGGTTTCATCACACTCTGCCGGCTCCCCTCGTGGTTCTCCTCGTCAACTCACCCCTGCTTCCTCCACAGGCAACCTCAGAGGCTTCGTCGACAAGCAAAGTGCGCGCACCCAACCACTACAAGCACCTGGCAAGCTCGCCCAGAAAAAACCTTCCAAGCGTTCGATGCGCGGCACAACACAGCCTCCGCCTCCCCTAAACGTTGACCGAAGTACAACAGATACACGCAGCATCATTGACGCCCAACATCAAGCTGGTCGCCACGAGGACCCCTTTGTCCCAGTACCGAACACACTCGTCGAATCTCCTACATCATTTCCATCCCAGAAAGTCCAATCACAAGAGCTTCTCGGTGGGGTGAGCGACAGTGACGTTAAATCTGTCCGTTCTGCGACGAGCTCGAGTTCAAAAAAACAGAAGAACAGTGGGCGCAGACCGTCTGGTCGTAGTGGCACAGCATCCGGAGCACCCATGTCCCACGCGCCTCAAGTACCACCTTTACCTCCTCTCCCTACACCTGCCTCCGCGTCAAAGTCAACGCTCTCTGTGAACGGCACCAAACCGGGGGGAGACCCGTCGCAGTCTCCCCAAACACGAACACGCCAAGGAACAACATCGACACGCTCACCTGCCCGAACACGCTCTCCAAACATATCACTAACCAGGAGTGATTTCTCGGATGGAGATACCTTCGGTTCCAGTGGGGACGAATCAGGTTCGTCGTCTGATGAGCTAGACTTGAACGAGCAAGATATTCCGGTCACCGGGTTCGCTGTCGCCAGTAATAAGCGAAACGCAGACTTCCATGAACTCTTTCCTAATATTCCCGAGGGAGACTACCTTATTGAAGGTGAAACATATCTCTGCTGTGGGGTGCTCGGCTCAGAACCCACAACTCAGATTATGGCTGTGCGCTACAAAGAGAGATTTTAATTCAAGGTCGCTTGTACATCTCCGAAAATCATATTTGCTTCCATGCCAATATCTTTGGTTGGATCACCGACGTACGTGTTACGTTCAGTTGAGGTGCATCACAATCTGATCCCTTTGCGCCAGCTTTCTATTCCTATATATGAGATCACTGGGCTGGAGAAGAAGATGACCGCGTTTGTCATTCCGAATGCCATACAGATCACGACCCGCCAAGCCAAATACACGTTTGCATCCTTCCTTACCCGGGATACGACCTATGATGTCATTGCTAACATCTGGCGACTTGCACGACCAGAAGATAGCATGGTGCTGACAGACAGTCGTAACGCGTCTCCTCCGGATATGGTCTCTACAGCCACGAGTGTCTCGGAAGGTTTCGGGAAAGAGTGTGCTGTGGCAGGAGCCAATCAAGTAACGCATTGTGCATGCTCAAAGAATGGCGGTCATTTCAATGAATTGGCACTCGAGACTGTTTTGCCAGGCACGCCTGATAAAATATACAACCTCATGTTCGCGAGCGGGTTCATCAAGGACTTTATGAAGGTGGATCAAAAACTCAGCGGTACGCACCTTGGCTCAATCTCTATTCCGTATTCCAATGTTCTCGTTCAGACGTCCAAATATCGGACTGGGCGCCCATCTGCCAAGCATCGAAGCTTCTCCAACGCAACATGTCGTATATCAAGCCGCTCAACAATAGCGTCGGTCCCAGACAGACTAAATGCGAGATTCACGATGAAGCTGTGCATTGCGATTTCGAGGACCATGTGGTGATGCTCACGAGTACCAGAACGCCGGACGTACCGAGCGGTGGCGTTTTTGTGGTCAAGACCCGAACATGCCTCATGTGGGCGAGTTCCATCACGACTCGCGTCATCGTCACGACGCAAGTGGAATGGACCGGGAGGAGTTTCATCAAGGGTAATCTATCGGTCATCGGTCATCTATCCTGATACTGAACACCCCCTGACTTTTAGGTCTCATCGAAAAATCCGCGATTGAGGGGCAGAAGGTCTATCATTCTGATTTGGACAAGGCGATGCGGATGTACATCCAGGAGCACCAAGCAGAGTTCATTCCGGAGGGCCTGGATCCCACTGCGGTTGCGCCCGTCGAACCCATCACGCCGCTCGCCGAAGTCATCGGAGGTCCCGACTTGCTTGTATCAGCTCAAGAAGCCCGTAAAGCGCGAGAACGCGATCGAAACCGGCGCGGCATGCAATGGGCCTACGACACGTTCGACGGCGCCTACAGCGTCGCTGAACGATCCACCAAGGGGGCTCTCGAGCTCGTAAAAGAAGCATGGGAACAGTCCTCCTCAACGACGATTCTGTGGTTCGTGATCGTGTTGCTGGTGCTGAGTAACGTGTGGACGTTGGCGTTGGTTGGGAATCGGGAAGAAGTGGGAAGGCGGAAGGAGTTGAAGCGGGCGGAGGAGAAGGAGCGGTGGTTGCAGGGTGTGATTGCGGGTATTTGGGAGGAGTTGGGGGCAGAGCGGGCGAGGGCTGGTGCGGGGTTGTCAGTGCCGTTGGCGTCGGGGCCGGTGGGGGATGTGCAAGCGGAGGTGGCGAATATGGGCAAGGTGTTGGATGCGGTGGAGCAACGGGTAGGTGCGATTAGAGAGAGTTTGGAGGGGTTGAGTTGAGGTATACGCTCTTTTTTTGTTTTTCGATTGTATCGAGTCGTTATCGGTCGGATCCCTGTTCTTCTACTTATTGGTTTAGATAACGGATGGTAGGTAGCTATAATGCCAATGTCTGGGTCGTCGGGCCGGAATCGGCAAGCCCCTGATTTGGAGTCGTCAACTCAGGACGGGCCCAGCCGACAGATAGACAGTTCATTCAAGTTGGTGGCTCATACCCTTTCTCAAACGGTGACCCTCATCCACGGGAACTAGCGCCGCACTCCCGACGACGATATTTCACCGTTTCAAGCAAACAGAAAAAGACATGGCGCGCAAAGGATGGTATGAAGCTCTCACCAACGCTCTGCAGAAAGAACAGACAGAAGACAGAGCAGGTCAGTACACCAGTCTGAGTTTGTCCCTCAGGGCAGACCCCGTCGTCACTTATCCACACGCTCTCCGCGCATACAGTCATGCAACTCGCCACGGTCGACGAGCCAGGCACGCCGCACGTCCGATCGCTCCTCGGGCGCGGCTTCATCACCGCACCCACGCTCCCCCACCTCCCGCTCATCCTGTCCACAACCGACATCCGAGCTGTCAAAGTCACACAACTAAATTACCAACCGTGCGTCGAGGTCGTGTTTTGGACGTCGAGTACCGTAGAGCAGTTTCGGGTCCTCGGACGGGCATCGATTGTGCCCGAACCGAATTATCAGGGTGCGTACCCGGAGCGGGACGGGGTTGTGTATCGGGAATTGAAGAAGGAGGGATTCGATTGGGAGGCGAAGCGGGTGGAGACGTTTGATCGGATGAGTGGGTATATGAAGGTGACGTGGTGTAGACCCGTCCCGGGTACGTCGCTCAAAGGCGGGGAGGAGGAGATGAAGAAGTGGCCGGTGAAGCTCCCCAAGTTGGGTGAGGCGGAGAACGAGGAGGACAGGAAGAATTTGGCGACGGCGTTGTCCAACTTTGCATTGTTGCTCATTGAACCGTTTGAGGTGGACTATCTGGAGGTTGGGGGTCCACTTCATAGGAGGACTTTGTTTAAGCGAGGCTGGAAGGTCGGGGACTCTGTAGAGTTTGAGGAGACTTTGGTTGTGCCCTAGATGGTGTGGTTGGATGGATGGAGTCAAACTTTCATTTGTATTTTTATAATCAGCAATACTGTGATCATATCATCGTGGTTTGGTGTATCGCTACAAACATGTGACAAGGCGAGATTCAATTCACAGGAGCATGTTTTGCGACAAACGCCTAGAACGGAACGGTAGATCAGACATCCACCATTACCACGTCCACGAGGGGAAGACGAACAGAAAGGGGTCCTCGTTCTGCACCCACTATTGTCCCAAGTGGATTGCCGCCCTTGAAGGCGATGATGGTGGGTACCTTTCGCAAGGGCATTGGGAGCGTGATGCGATGTAACGGATCTGAACGTACGTTGGTAACGCGGACCTCTTGGCTAATGTCGTCATGTCTGTCGATATCGACGCTATAAAATTTTGTGACGATGCCATGGTCGTTGGATAGACCCTCGTACACGGGTTTGATTGCCTTGCATGGTCCGCACCACTCTGCCCAAAAGTCGATAAAGACGACCTGGTCGCTGTTTATCTAGGAGCGTCGAGCGATATACGAGTCAAAGGATGGTGCGTTATAACCTGGACTTGATACATACGACATCAAAAAATTGCGCAAAGGATGTGATAGGAGTGACCGTCATCCCAATAGTTGGCCAAGAGGGTGTGATTAGTGCGAGCCAAAAATAGTGCGAGGTCGACGACGGTGTCCCGATCAGACATCCTATCCGTTCCGGACTGGGCCCGTCGGATCTGCTGTAGCCAAGCATATATCCCCTGAGGAACAGTGCGAATACATGCTGTGGCAATGATTTTTGGCCGGGCTGTGGCCAGGAACAGGGAATTCTCTCAGGCTCGGTGCACCAGTGAGTGTGGTGTGCATGTTCAGCTTATGCTGATCAGGGCGAGGGGAAGCTAGGCCGTTGCTTTCCGTAGCCAAGCATGTTGGAGGCATGGCCTACTGGGAAAAAATAGCTAGAGATCGACATGCTGAGTGTGTGTGTGCCGCAGTCAGGTCCCAGTGTCGGCTTCACACGACGTACCTCGGATCCCGATACTAACTACACGGTCGAGGGGTAAAGACCAACGAGCAGGCTTTGTGCCAGTGTCAAGAACTCGAGTGCTGTAACGAACGTTCGAAACCCAAAATATGGTGACGGGGGCCGTAGAGTGTGTATATCCGAGTGCTAATCCGGGAGGTCGCACGGCCGTCGACGAACGAATCTCGCGAAGTGAACGAGTTACTTCATTCCCAGGCTACGGCGAAACAGCATCTAGCCGAGGTACCTGAATTGAACTGGCCTCGAAGTCACAGTAATCCGCCTCAACATGCTAAACTAAGCACGGCGATAGAGGTTGATGGAGTTTCAACTACTTATGCTGCCGCCGCATCTGTATAGACAGTCCCCGTTGACAGGAGGCGACACTTGGCCCGCCGCTGAAGCGAGAGCTCTGATTGGCTGCGTGTTTCCAAAATGGGCAGAACGCTGAATTAACCCAAAAGTAAAAGTAGAAGGCAACTCCCCAACAGGTTTTAGGCTGACATAGTATCCTATTCCACCCGCCGAGCTGATAGCCGATATCTGCTAGCAACTTAGAGCTACCGAATGGCTCTTATCATCCTCCCATCCAGATTGGTACATGCATCTGGCACTACTCGAGGTTGATATGTCTGTTAACGGCGGAGGAAGCATGCTGAGCAATTGATCTGGTTGCTGCGGAAAAATCATTACATGGCCTTTAAGTGCACACTGAGAGTTCAGTACGTTATTGTCATCTGCTCTCTCTCGCAGCTGAACCATCCACGCTTTCGCTCGACACCGGCTAATCATTGATTCCTCCACCGACGTCAAATCAGATAGCTCAAGCGGAACACGACCTACTGCGATATGATTTGCCGAGGCAAGCGGAGGAGTCCGACCACGACTCAGATATCATTCACACTCACGACAAAGTTGTAGAATATATGCCTCATTTTCGGCAAATAGAACACTCTCAGAGTCGATCAGAACGTCCTTGAATTCATCGACCAAGCTTAGACCAAACAATGATCCATCCCCACTGTACCAGTTGGGATCAACAAGCATCGAGCCGGATGAACGTCGGTCAGGACGTTGTAAAAGCGTAACATCAATGTCAGTTGAACTAACAAGTAAACGATCGCTAATAGCATGTTCACCAGAACACGACGCACAAAAAGAGGTAGTTAAGGCAGTTGATGATGTGGCCCTCTGGAATTCTCGCAATGCGGAATCTTTCACCTCGCTGCCAACCACTGGCGGCCATGAATATGTAGACGACGATTGCAAAGCAACAGAGCTCAGGCTATTTGTGTTTGACAACGAAATAGCATGCCGTTTCAAACGCGTCCTAAGACGACACAGAGATTCATTCCGATTATGGTCAACTTTCAAGTTTGCTAACACAGCCAATAGATGAGAATGTCGGATATTCGCTGCAATACTTAACAGAAGAGCTCCCTGCAGCTCATGCTGCGCTACTAAGTGGGTCGACACAGTTCCATTACACACGGAACCCACTACTTACGTAGCGGGAATATACTGATTATCCAGAATCAGGTAAGCCAGCATGCTTACAGTAACATGCTAATCATGAGAAAAGACTTGGATACAAAATACAAAGAGATGAACTGCAAGGGATAAAATTTTGAACAGCATAACAATACCATATACCACTCAGCCTAATAATAATAATACCAGGTGGTCAGAACCGACGAAAAGTCAACCAGAAATCAAGCCACCATTTTCCGAGCCTTGAGCCATCCATTGAATGTGACAACGCCAAGTATCCAGCAAAGCACAAAGCAGGTGATCGCAGCCGCGACATTCAGGAACATCATCATATCTTTTAGAAAAAGTCAATCAAAATGCTGATGAGTCGCGATGAAGAAAGTGACTGACCGTCACGCCCTTTCCGCATGGCTGCGAGAGTAAGCTCTTCTGTGCTAAACATGAACATCAGACCACCGCATGCCAGAAAGAAACCTCCCAGGGCTTCTGTTGGCGGCCGAGAAGGGAACACGGAATCGGGTGGACCGAGCCAAAGGAAGAAGTACGTCAAGCACCTGAGCACCGAAAACCCAAGCAGAAGCCAACCCCATAATTCATGGATCTGGACCTGTCCGCTTATCAGATATGGTGGATGGGCAATTACACAACACCAGCCGAGCTATACCTGGAAGGCATAAGATTGCGCATGGGCACTCATGGCAGTGCCTGTGACACCAACGACAAGGGCCGGGAAGGGATTGAAGCTGGCCCTGTAACTGGGTGGCTCGGTAATGCTGGTAGGCCGTGCCGGTCCGAGGGCAGCCGTCGCAGAAGCCGCCAGCCAACGTCGTACACGCCTAGACTCCATTCCCATTCCTACGAGACCAGCAAACCAAAACATGACCTTGAAGACAGTGGACATTACATTGGGCAGGGCAGACAGCGAGGCAGCGATTCCACGCACCGCAATGCTAATATGCTGCACCTGCTTTGTTGTGTAAGGATCTCCGGGCCTCACCCCAAACCTCTCCATCCAGGTGTTGGTGATCCCATAGAGAAAGATCACAGTGGATTCCACAAATTCAATCGAAATGGTGTTTCCAATCGGCGAAACATTCCATGCCCAACCCATCTCCGAGTGTGAGCCCAAGAAGCGGGCGAATGTGAACAGTCCATAACACCAGAATATTCCACCCTCTGGGACAGAAAGGGTCAGAGAGGTGTTCCAAAAGGGATGTGTCTTTTTTTTTTCTTACTGATGAGATGGGCGAGACACCCGTTGATGTAACTGTCGCGACAACCACCCGTGTAGATAACAACACCGGAGATAATCATTCCAAATGCAGCCAATACGAGGGATCTCTCGAGGGTGGTGTACACGGCCTGTGAGATTCGGCGGAGTAAAGGTTGTTTAGGAGGAGGGATAGGAGTGACTACGATATCGCGAAGGGTGTCGCCCGAATGACGTAAGGACCGGGGAGAGTCAGCGTCAAAAACGACGTGCTCAGACACGGTAGAATGGCAATGTCCATGGGAGGACGTTTGCTTGATGTCATCGTACTCTTCGAGGTCTTCTGATACAAGACCAGAATACTCTGACGGAGAGGGGCACGTGTCCTGATGTCCTAATACCACCGAACGCCAGAATGGCCTCAAGGTGAGTTTGGAACTAGCAGAGCAGAAAGTGTAGAGACGAGTGAAAAACGTGACAATGTCGACTGCGGATAAAGTTAGACTGAGGAGTAAAACCAAGTAACCGTGGGTAGAGTGCACGGAGCCTTCGTACCTGACAATGGAAGGTGAGGGTGGTGTGGTGGCGGATTACGGCAGGAATCGCTTACATGTTTGGTGTAAGTTTTCTGTAGAGACTGCTGGTAGCACAGCCGAGGGTGCAGAGGGCGTAGAATGAGACTATGGACAAGCCATGATAGGAATGTTTAGCGGAGCGGAGAGCAATTCCTGGATATCACGCTAGAGTGTGAGGGGGAGATAACTGGGGAAGGGAGAAGAGGAAGAAGCATACCAATGGGAAGTGCGACGAAAAAGGCGAGAGACATGAATAGAGCATGTAGTGCGGTGAGAGCAGGATAACGTGCGATGTTGGGATCGGGATCGTCTATGTCTATAGACCAATATGAAGGGGGGGTAGGAAGATGCCACTGGAGGATCTCAGTCTCGTTTATTTCAGACATGGGCTGGCCAGAGTGCATATGCATGTGTGTATCGTCGCGAACATGAATGGTGGGACTACGGATGGATGGAGCAGGGGAGGCATGTACGGATAGGGGCGCGAGAAGGAGGAGAGATAGAAGAGTAAGTTGGAGAAGAGTGAGTGCCGCTGCGGAGGGTCGCATGGGTGGGAAGTGAGATCTGGAAGGAGACGAGGAGGGAGACAAAGTGAGGAGTTGCTTAAGAACGTTTTGCTGTGGCGATCTTGGTGGCGATCATCACCTATGATATGGGTGATGACACAACATCATGACGTCAGCAGCCGAACGATTAGCAGCGAGTTGGCGCCGAGTTTCATACTCTCATCATATCTCGTAGGATCAAGAGTCTACTGTGGGGTGACTCGGAACGTCCCTGCGTCGAAACAAGAGCTGAAACTTCTCCTCAAGATCGATTCTTTCATATTATCATATTACTGCGACCGTGCGAGCACTCCCCGCGTCTCCATTCCTCACAGACCCCCGCCTTCCCTGCATTTTGCATGTATGTCTTCTCTCCTACACCCTCTCGCCTCTCCATCTGAACGGTGTTTGAAACGCCACTGGCGACCCATGCTACTCCGTCGCCAATGCATGGCCAGTGGGTAGCCCGCGGAAAAGCCACCAGCCATGGACATGGCGGTGGCGTTCCCACAATAATAGATGCTCGGGTAGGGTCTTATCACGGCTACCTAGTGCTACACTAGCTCAACTCGGTGTCTGACGAAGATAGTTGCATGTGGCCCCGGCAACACTTGTCCCACCAACTCCCTGAGCTTGTTTGTGGTCCTCCAAAACGTAACTGGGAAAACAAACGCAAAACTGCACCTGTGTATATCATCTTTTTCACGCACATGGAATTTTTGACGACTTCCTGCTACGCATTCAGATGAACAGCTTGCAGGTCTCGGAGTGGCTTCCATCCTTTCTCGTGCCATTCTTTACACTATCATACCCTACTACCCCACCTCCGGATCCTGACTCCTTCCATGATTCCCTCTATTATACTGCCGGGATCCTCGATGCCTGTTTCGTCGTCTCATGTATCATCGTCCTGGCGATGTTACGCGACATAACACGCATCTATTTCATGGAACCATTCGCTAAATGGAAGCTCACTCGTGACTGGGAAAGGTCACAACGGGAGAAGATCATGGTTGACTTTTCCCCCAAAGGCCCAGTCAACGGTTCATCGATTCCGAACGACCTCCCTAGTCACAGGAATGGAGAACATACCCCTCTTACCATGTCGAAAAGAGATGCGCGCAAGATACATAGAAACATGTTGAGGTTCGCCGAGCAAGGCTGGTCCTTCATTTACTACACCATAGACTTCGCTTTTGGCGTCGTAAGTAACCTTTTACCAACGGGATGCAAGCAAACACCCAGGTCTCACATTCTTCCGTCCTAGTATGTGCACTGCAACCTTCCCACCCGAGTATTGTATCCTACAGATCTGTGGTTGAATTACCCGCACCTTCCCCTGGCTGGCACTATCAAGTTTTATTATCTTATGCAAAACGCCTTCTACCTTCATCAAGTGTTGATCCTGAATGCCGAGGCTCGGAGGAAGGATTATCTTCAAACGATGACCCATCATATCATCACTATCACGCTCATTATTGCAAGTTACGCTTACGGTTTCACTCGCATTGGGTGCCTTATCATGATGTTGATGGACTGTTGTGATATCTTCTTACCTGTAAGTGGCCCTTACACATCAAGTAGATGAATGATTCTTACTCGGTGTACGCCAGCTTGCTAAGATGCTGCGATATATGGCCCTATATACTCCTTGTGACGTGACCTTCACCGTTTTCATGCTCTCTTGGTTCATCACTCGACACGTCCTTTTCATTTTTGCCATCAAATCTCTTGTGGTGGATTCTGTACAGCTTGTCAGTGAGATGTGGGCGCCAGAGAGAGGAAACTATTTCTGCCCTTTCACACACAAGACTTTCTCTGTTCTGCTGATTGCGCTACAAGTGAGTTGAGTGTACTCATCTGCTTGTTGCATACTCACCGTTATGCAAAGATGCTTCAAGTCATTTGGTTCAGAATGATTTGCCGCGTTGCATATCGGGTTGTGACCGGTCAAGGGGCATCTGACGATCGGAGCGATGAAGAGGTTGAGTAAGTACATCCTGACTAGCGCTGGTCAAGGCTAACTCTCCATAGGGGAACCGACGAAGGGAAGGAGGAGTGATCACATGTTTTGGTAGACTAGTGGGTTATGGGGCACGTGAATTTTTGCGCTATGCAGGGTTTTCACAGCCACTGTTTGCTGTTCTGTACGAGTCACCTCGTCATCCTAAATATTCTCCTTCATGTCGTCCTTCGCTGTATTCATTCTGTTGTATGCTTGCTATGTAACTCGACTGCAAACGCAGCGGGCTTTGCTATGTTAGTGTTCGCATGGGTGTGTTCTCAACACATTCATTACGAAGGTGCAATTCTTGGTTCAGCCAGGCTGAATGCATCATGTGTCAAGAAGTGAGACCTCAGTATGGTGCCAAAATTGCTAAAGAAAAAAAGTCGCTCGTATGTGGCCGAGTTGGTTGAGACATGAGCTCCTGCAAAGGAGTGGGTGGCTGACCAGCAAAATGGATTGGATTATATATGAACAGCAGGTCAAAAAATTCGGGCTATGTGGGGGGAGATCAAAAATTGCGGACAAGATTCTAAACCGGACCTACCTTTCCAGTTGGATCAGCTCAGCAAATGTACGCCAGGTCACAATATCCCCTCGATTTCGGGGCTGAATGCACTGA
Organism: Lanmaoa pseudosensibilis; assembly: GCA_038092875.1. NCBI lineage: Eukaryota > Fungi > Basidiomycota > Agaricomycetes > Boletales > Boletaceae > Lanmaoa > Lanmaoa pseudosensibilis. The sequence goes on along the minus strand of JBBPRF010000060.1, from coordinate 47,364 downwards.
CCATTTTTTAGCTCACCCGCATCTCATTCATGTTCGGCTACAATCCTTGCATTGAAGCACAACTTGCAGGTAGGGTATATCATGGATAGGGGGTGTCCGGGTCACACCTGCAGATAATGCGATGGGTTGGGTGGTACCAATATCAAAACATCGCACCAGTTTTATGTTTTTCACTCTAGATTACATATATTGTTCTAATGCACTTCAAAGACTTATCTAAGCGGTGGGAAATGATCTATTACATACATACAACATGCCTGACCATGTATACAATGAGGGGATGGGCTGTGGTGAAGCAAATTGCAGTAAAGGGGTCAGGAGAGGACATATCCAAAGCTGCATATGTTGTGGGAGTAGTGGCCACTCTGGAGGCTTCTTTTGGCCGCTTCTGGCCGCTTTGGGATGCCTTACATAATCCCTATAAAGCGCACCTACTGTATTGCAATATTGTACGTGCCCTTAAATCAAACTATAGTAAATCCTGCAAAACTAGCTTATGGTAAGTATAGTAAATTCTGCAATATATGGGCAGAGTCTGGTGCCCAGTGACCTTGTAAACAAGGTAATAAGGGGGCAGGGCGAAGGTGAAGGTTACAGAAGCAATGGCACAACACGCACCATTGTGTGCGTTGTACCAGCGCTTCTGTACCCTCTCAGGGTGCGCGACGGCGTCATTGTCACGTCGTCCGGACAAGGAGGGGGTAAGGGTTGGGGCGAGGGTGAGGATGAACGAAGGTTCGAAAGCCAAAGATGGTAACGGGGGCCGTAGAGTAAGTATATTTGAGTGCCATCTGGGGGGTCTGAATCGCACGGCCGTCGACCACTTGAACAAAGTGAACGAGTTCGCTTCATTCCCAATTCGGCATCTTGGGCTACAGCGAAACAGCATCTAGCCGAGGTGAACCGAACTGGCTTCGAAGTCACAGTAATCCGCCTCAACATGCTAGACTACCTCGGCGACAGAGGTTGATGGAGTTTCAACTTATATTCGACAAGCCGATGCTGCCGCATCTGCATGGGAGCTAGTCTCCGTTGACAAGAGACGACAACTTGGCCACTGAAGCGAGAGCTCTGATTGGCTGTGTGTTTCCAAAATGGGCGGAACGCTGAACTAACCCAAAAGTAAAAGTAGAAAGCAACTCTCCAACAGGTTTTAGGCTGACATATCCCACCCGCCGAGCTCAGCCGATACTTGCTGGCAACTCATCTCAGAGCTTATCAGAGCTACGGAGCTGGCTCTTATCATCCTCCCATCCAGGTACATGCCGCATCTGGCACTATCCCATCACGGACTAAAAAAGCCCCGAGTTATTACTTAAAGCAGCGATGCCCGAGTTCTTCCACCAATCAGAAGACACCATCCCACGACCATAAGGCCCCCACAATGGTTCGTAACTCATAAACCTACAGCTACCTGCAAAACGAGAGGCCATTTTTCTTAGAATTTTTGTTTATGTGTGGAGTAAAGGCCCGCAAAATGGTGTTTTCGACGGACCACCCAAAACCCACTACTAACCGTAGCGGGAACAACGCTTGCCCAAATGTGCAGTGACGTCGGCAAATGAATCTTCCACGATGGCACCAGTGCCACCAATAGGAGTTCTAGACTCCTCGACGCCCGCCACAGCGTATGCGTAACGGTAACTAAAGAAAAGTATATCTCCCACAGGAGTCAGGACTCACCATGTCAATCGTTCTTTATCCTGAACGAGGGGCTCCCTGTGTTGCATAGCCCTCTGAAGACGTTCTGTCCATAAGCTCATCGTTGAGGACAAGACCACTGGCAACATGGAGGGTTTGTTTTTCAGGCAGTTTGCAGCGCTTTTCTGGAAGAACTGGATCATTCTATCCAAGCACAAACTCGTGAGTCCACGTGGGTGGTCTCCCTTGACGATGGTGTGTCTGACAGCCCATACAGCTGAACTTGGTGCGCTGCGTCCTGCTCCCAATTGGTTATGGGAGTATGTCTAGTCCGCCTTTTCGTCCGGGACCTTGTTAATATCTTCCACAGTCTTTCTTGCGGTCGCTCAGACCTTCCTCGCAAAGCCCAACAACGTGTGTTTGTTGCCCTTGAACGCATCTTTTTCTGAATTCGTTACAGTATGGCATGGGTACCCCTGCTCCGATTTACAACTTCACTACGCAATTCGATGGCTCTCTGGTTCTAATATGGGCCGACGGCACGAACGGCACTGGGAATCCGTCGGCGAGCAATATTATGGCTCACATAACCAAGGGATTTAATGAATACCAACTGAGCGCCGTCAGACAAGTTGCCAGCCCTGCAGACATCCCCTCCAACTGTCCGCAAAACTTTAACCTGATCTCAGAGTGTTATGCTGGGATTGCATTCAACTACCTGCCTCTCTCTTCCACAGATACCGCACCTATCAACTATACGATAAGCGCCGATGGGGGTCTCATATACGTCGACGTTTACAGCCACACGAGTGATTTTGAAACTCGCATTCTGCCATTCCAATTGGCCATAGATGAGGTAGTGTTGGGTGCACATTATATACCTCAAGGTATTGAACTCATCGTGCTAGGCATTTATCGCTCTCAGAGCAGGGAAGTCGATCCCAACGCCTTTGGAATGGCCATACACGCAAGAGACCAACCAGCAACAGTCGACAAATATGAGATTGAGTCGGTGTTCGCATCACTGCTCGCTGTATTCGTTGTTCATCTCGTTTTTAGGTTACATCAGGGGTCTTAGGACTCTGCTCGTCATTGCTTTGTACGTATTTGTCATATGTGTATTCGTCTAGAACTTACCTGCATGCTAGCTTTATTTGTTATATCGGCATCGCTTATCAACTACCTGGAGCTTTCGCTGGAGAGCGGGCTAATCTGTTGACCAGTCATATGAAGGCAATGGGACTCCTCGACTTAGCTCGGATAATGTACGCTCATCTTCCCCTCCAATGATGGTTCTCCCAGCTTCATTCTGCTTCACAGATCATGGCATGCTAGCATATCCTTGGCGTACCTTCCAGCTTGGATTGTCGTGGCATTGACATGGCATTACCAAATTTTCACAGAGACTAATGGTGGTCTAGTTCTCGTGGTGCATCTTCTACTTGGTTTCTCACTTGCCAGCTGGTCTTTCTTTGTGGCTGCCCCTTTCGGGAAGAGTCCCCAACTTGCCGCCGTGGCCTCAACGTTCTTGTCTATCCTATTCGCGATTCTTGCACTGGTGTTCTCCCATGCCAATACCGGAGCAGCTACGATATTCACTCTTATCTTTCCTCCTGGATACTACATTTTCGCCATCCGTGCCATGTGCGGTTACGAGAATCACCTCATGCCAACCAACCTCCTCAAGCCAGACCCGGACGACCATCTCACGCTTCTCCCAATCCTGATAGCCTGTGTTGTAAGCACTGTCTCACTGGCATCCCTCCTAGATCCTTTTCTCATGGACTTTCCAGATTGATATATTTATGTGGCCATACCTGGGAGTGCTACTTGAGAGGCGCCTCTACGATGCAAAGGAGCCGTCGGGTGGCTTTATGTCACGTTTCCGCAGGCGGAAACAGGAGGAACTTGCTCCGCACCCCAACGGGGTGGCTATTTCTATTAAGAACCTCCGTAAGACCTTCACTCCCTCCATGTTCAGTCGTGAGAAAGGACCGGTCACTGCCGTTTCTGATCTTTCGTTGGACATCCCCAAGTCTGGTATCTTTGTCTTGTTGGGCTCTAACGGGTGAGTCTATGCTAGGGATAAGTTGGACGGTTATTCTAATAGTAGATTGTTAGCGCTGGAAAGTCAACTTCACTGTCTATCATTGCAAACCTCATCGGACCTAGCTCGGGTTCCATCACTTTCGAGGGTGGGGTGAGACATCCCCCACGTGGCACGCTCGGAATAGTGCCGCAGAAGAATGTTCTTTTCCCTGACCTTACATGTCATCAAACTCTCCGGGTCTGGCGCGCTATCAAGTACTCTTCGCATTCTGCGAGTGAAGACGATGGCTACGAACAGCTCCTGCGTGATTGTGACCTCGGAAAGAAGATACATTCGAATGCCAACACGCTTTCTGGGGGACAGAAGAGGAAGCTCCAGCTCGCTATCGGACTCATTGGTGGTTCCAAGATCGTTCTCGTTGATGAGTGCACGTCTGGCGTCGATCCTTTGTCACGTCGCGCACTCTGGAGAACCCTGACGTCTGTGAAACACGATAGGGCCATCGTATTCACGACACATTTCCTCGACGAAGCTGATCTGCTTGCTGACCACATCGCGATCTTGGCTGCACCTGGAAAATTGGTAGCTGAGGGATCGCCTGTCGCACTCAAGACAAACCTCGGGCAAGGCTACAGCATTCAGGTTACGTTCGATTCCAAAGACCTGGCCGAAAAGGATCCTATGAGCTCATCACTGGAGGTCCTGGATCGCATTCGAGAGCTTGCACCACAGTGCACGTGGTCACAACCGTCCCCTACTCTTGCTGCATACCACCTCAAGTCCAAGGACACGATCGTGGTTGAGAAGGTGCTTCAGCTGCTTGACAACGAAGCTGGAAATTATCATATCGTATCCGTTGACGTACTGGGAACTTCGATCGAGGACATCTTCCTCGATTTGATGGAATCTGAGACTCGAGTTTGCACACCGAACAGTGGGGAGAAGTCGATGCATTCCACAGAAAGTGCATTGGTTCCGAGCATCCCAGATCCCCTGCGAGCAATTCCAGCTCCTTCCCCACTCACGCTGGCGGATGGTCGTGCACGATCGCCATTCAGCCAGGCGCTGACGATATTCTATAAGCGGATGTTGGTTGCACGGAGAAGTTGGCTTACGCCAGTGCTTGCTGTTCTTATTGCCGTTTGCGGGGCCTGCGTACCTTTGTTCTTTTTGTCGGGCCAAAATCCATCGTGCACGGTCCGGTTCAAGAATGAGACCGTCGTCCCCCTCTACTGGCCAGACTCACCCATCGGCATTCTTGACTCCACTCTTACTGCTAGCATACTGGAGTCGCCACCAAATATTTCAGCAACACTGGGTCGCTCAGCTATGTTCATGTTGACGGAAAACGTCCCAGATAATACCACGTTTGTCTCCACGATCCAACAGGACTACCTCAAAATACCCATTGGTGGTATATCAATTGACGTGCAGACAGGCGATGCGTTGGTTGCTTGGGATGCTACCCCTCCGCCGGGTTTGACAGGTCCGACGTTACTGAATCTGGCTACGAACATTCTTTATAACCGTGCATTGAACGCGTCGGGCGACACAGCGGGTACACCTAGTATTATCATGGCTAACTATGCAAGCTTCCCTCCGATTGCAGGAGGGACACTTGTAGACCTGAAGTGGATCGCATTCTTTGGGGCTGCCATGGTAAGGTTCTGGAGTCTACCCGTTTTCCATGTGTTTATTCGTCTCCTCAGGCTGTATACCCCGCATTTTTCTCGCTTTATGTCTCGCGGGAGCGACGATCGTCTGTCCAGGCGATGCAGCTTTCGAATGGTTTATCAGACCCGATTGGTCTTTGGCTCGGCCACTTACTTTGGGACTCTATCTTTAGTGTCATTATCGCCACGATCATTGTCATCGTCTTTGGTGCTGTTTCCAATCAGTTCTATGGACTTGGATTGTTCGTAAGTCGCCCTTCCCCGTCTTCCTTTCCGGTTGCTCAGTGCCTTTATCAGTGGGTTGTCCTTGTACAATATGGCATCGTTGGCGCGCTGTTCTCGTATTGCGTTTCGCTTTTCATGTCATCCCCTCTCACATCGTTCGCTGCCGTCGCTGGATATCAGATTATTATGTATGTTGTAAGTGAAAACTTGAGTTAGGTGTGGGTGTGGGATGCTGAGCCGTTTTCAGCTGTACCTGGCTGGCTACCTCCTCACCCTCACATATGCAAAGACCTCGCAAGCAAGCCAGATAATCACGACTATTCGTAAGTCTATATTCAAAACGCATTGCTGATTCTGACCCAGAGGTCTCCGCTAGATTTCACTCTATCGATCCTTTCACCGGTTGTCAGCGTGGTAAGTTCCTTGAACGACCGTTTGCCACGGCTTTTTCTGAATTCACGGGACAGTTGCGCTCTGCCTTTGTTTCGGTCAATCTGTTCTCGCTCCTCTGCGATGGGTCCACGCCAGTTACGACTTCTTCCATGGGTGATATCATGCGATACGGCGGGCCGATTCTATATCTCTTCGTTTATGGCTTTGTCCTCCTCGGTATTCTTGTCTGGGCCGACTCTGGATCTATCATTCCACGCCGTTTCTTGAAGACGCGCAAACAGCAGGTACGACTCGACGAGAACCTCGCCGCCAACGAGATTTCAAGACAGGACGTCGCGAGGGAAGCGAGGGCAGTTACGCACTCGAACGACGCGTTACGCGTACTTCATGTCACAAAGTCGTTTGACGGGAACAGAGTGGTGGACGATGTCTCCTTTGGGGTTCCTGGGGACGTTATATTCGCTATGCTGGGGCCAAACGGGGCGGGCAAGACGACGACATTCAACATGATTCGTACGTGTTTGGTCTGTCCTCTTACATCTCTACTGAGAGCCCGTGAACTTGAAGGAGGCGATGTCGTCCCCGACACAGGGGATGTCAAGATCAAGGGTATCTCCGTCGTCAACTCTCCTCGCAACGCACGTCTCGCACTCGGCGTCTGCCCCCAGTTCACCGCTATGGACGCCCAACTTACCGTCCGAGAACACCTGTTGATCTATGGACGTCTCAAGGGACTCTCGCGTGGACCCGAACTGAACGCCAACGTTGAGTCGCTCATGGTTGCGACCTCGTTGAATATGTATGCGGATCGGTTGGCGAGCCAGCTTTCGGGTGGAAACCAGCGTAAATTGTCGCTCGCGATTGCACTTATTGGTGAGCCCCCGGTTTCTCTCTCGGTCGCGTTCAATGCGCTCTCACTGACGCGTCTCCTCTTCTAGGCAATCCCTCTGTTGTTCTTATAGACGAGTTCTCGACTGGAATCGATGCGAAGATGAAGAGAGACATGTGGGGAACGTTGAGGAACGTTGCAGTCGGGAAAGCAGTCGTCATCACCACTCGTGCGTCACACACGTCGATCTGCCATTTTGTCTACCGTTCCTGCTGACAATCCCTATTCCCTACCAGACTCTATGGAGGAAGCGTCTGCGCTCGCAAACAAGGTCGGCATCATATCCAAGAAGATGCTCGGTGAGTCCAAGGCCCACCTTTTCGCTTTTCTGCTCGTCCCTGCTCTGTGTGTACGCATTCGTCCCCCTGTCCACTGACATCGCGCGTTGCACATATGAACAGCCATCGGCACTACCGAGGAACTCGCGGCGCGTTATGCCACGTATCAAGTCCACTTTTCCTGTCCTACCAGGGAAGACGTGACGAGAGCCCAAGTGCTCATGAGTAGTATCCCAGGCGCACGTCTCGCAGACGACGTCGCCACGCGATTCGAAGTACCGATCCGCGAAGGCGGCAGTGGTGGCATCGACAACGGGGATGGGGACGGGAATGGTGATGACATGTCGCTCGCCCGCCTCTTCCACGTCCTTTCCTCGCAAGGCGACTTTCAGCAATACACCGTAGAAAAGGCGACGTTGGAAAACGTCTTTCTCAAAGTCATTCGACAGAACAACGTCTTAGAGGAAGACAACGCGCCTAGACGCCGACGTCGATTTAGACTTTGGTAATAGACTCGAGTCATGATGGACTTTTTTTGGACAAGACACTTGGTTGACAATGACTCTTTCAACTACGTATTTTCTTTTGCACGCGAGGGACATTGGACATGTGGTATATTATACGAACATCACAAATTTTCTCTTTCCTTCTTGCAACTGGAGTCAAAAGAGAGGACCGTAAGAAGCAACCGGGCGATGAAAATATTAAGCGGATTCGTAGGTTCTAAAAAGGATCGTTATCGTTTGATGCGCGGTGGAGGGGGACGACTAAGCAAAACAGCAATGCAACGTTGTAGTGACAGAAAGAAGACACAACTACGTATTATGACCTAGAGCAAAGGCGCCGTGTCGTCCTTAAGTAAAGAGAAAAAAAGGTGAAGCTGCGACACTAGCGCAGTAAACCCACAATGAAAAAAAAAAATGAAAAAATGTGACAATTGAAAATGTGAAGAAAAGAAAAGTGCGGGTAAGTAATGGGTAATGCATAGAGATAATGAGAGAGGGAGAATATGAAGCTTAGCTCGGCGTCGATAAATTGGCGAGAAATTACGGATCGTCAGGTCGCGTCAAGGACCCAGCCCCCGACACGTGGAGGAGATGCCACGACTAACGTTGCGAAGCGAAGAGGGAGAGAACCTTTTCGGCATTCTCTTTGTACTTCTTCAGCTTTTTGCTCTTCAGTTTCTCCGGTTCCTCGGTGTGATGAGACGCAAACTTGTGCGCCTCGGGTGATGCTGGATGCGAGATGGGCTCTGCGGTTTCGCCATTGGACTGGTCAGATGATTGGCTCTGATTTCCGACTGATATGGCGGATTCCTTTGACCTCAACGAGGGTGACATAGCCATGGTACTCGCGGCCGATACAGACGGTGTTAACAGACCATTGCTCGAGATTGACGAGATGGTGGCGCTAGTCGCAGCATTCGACTGCGATGTCTTGATCGTGGACGCGCTCTTGGCAGAGAAAGACGAAGGTGGCGATTTTCCCTTGAGAAATTGAGGTGTCTTTCGGAACTTCAGGCCAGGCGTACGACCCCGACGCTTTTCTGAAGGGCTAGGGGAATCCGCTATTTCCACGGTATGGAGATCTGATTCTTTCGAGAGGCCCGAGACCGACCGACCACTAATGTGTTGGGATGGTGTAGACGCTTTGCGGAACACGGCCAACCTATACCGGTCCACAACACCGCGAGCGAAGAGACTCGTACCCTTGGTGCCGTTGCGATCTTCACCATCTGCTTCGATGAAGTCCCAGTCATCATCTTCCTCTTTCTCCGTCATATCTCCGTCTTCATCAGGACCATCGGAAAGGAAGCGGTCCAAGGCAGGAATACCAGATTTCTCGCGGCGGCCACGAGTATTCCGAACAGTAGCCTTGGAGGGAGCAGGGGCCTTGGTAACTTTCGGTTTCGAGTCTTTTGCAGGCAAGGGAGGAGCAGATTCCATCGGTTCTGCTGGAACGCTCTGCGCAGGTGGCTCTGTGGTTCGAGGCGTAGATGACAGATCGGCAGATGGTGCTGGCTCGACAACAGCTGCGATCTTTTCTGGCTCTGGAGCTTCTTCCGGAAGTGCCTGCAGTCGTGCCTCCGGCGTCTTGGGTTCAGGCTCGGCCAACTGCTCATCACTGGCAGGAGACTCAGTGACAATCTCTGCCTCCCGAGAAGGCTGAGCGGGACTGTCCAACATGTCGGTCAGAACCGATGGGATGTCTTCCTCGTCCGTCTCCTCCTCGCCCGAATCCCCGGAACCCTCTTCGTCCTCTTCGTCCACAATGACCGAATGACGACCCTTGAATGAATAGCCATCGAAAACGTCCATGTTACTCTCATCTGGGTGCACCGACGGGCTGCGTGAGTGGGAGGGTGTTGGGTATGCGTCTTCGCCGTCTGCGGTTTCGCCGTCAGTCTGATCGCGATCCTGATCGGTATCTACTTGATCTTGATCATTGGGATCATCTATCACTGGTTCCATATCGAGGAATGTGTCATCAAAGTTCTGGGTATCACTGGCATTCGAAGGGTCGATAGGCGGGATATAGGGGGCTAATAGAATAAGGGGTGGGTATAAGCAGGCAGAATCAAGCGAGTTCGAACAAGACGCCTCACGTATGTAGCGTTTATAGTACACGTGCGACCAATCGCTAAAATACGATAAAGCATTTGATCAAAAATGAGTATCACATGCGTTCTCGTTCTACTCACATCATAGAGAAGTATGGGTGCCGTTTGATCCGTGGTTCACATATCCTTAGTGCAGGATTTCGTTGAAGCAGCTAAGTGAAGTGCATATAAGTATGTGATGTAATCCACAAGGGAGTTGTTCGCTTACCCCCCGTATCAAACTCTTCGTATCTTGGTCCATCGCTCTGTCTTCAGGGAATTGCAATTCATCTTGCAGCACCCTGACGTACATATCCGAATGATTATTCGCCCAAAAAGGCGTCTGCGGCATAAATGTCAGCCCCTCTCGCACAAGACGTAAGGAAGCACCAGCCGCTTAACATACGATTCCTGTCAGCATCTCATAAAGCATCGTGCCGAAGCTCCACCAATCAACCTCATAGCTATACAGCAGCCCCTGTATAACCTCAGGAGCGAGGTACTCTGCTGTGCCGCAGAACGTGGTCGTGGTGTCAGCCGGGACAACACCCTGACCTGGCCAACCTGCGGAGAGATCCTGACCCTTCTCGCCTTTCATCCAAGGCGGGGTTGCAGGTTCGCTAGGGGAGGGATAGAATTCTCCACGGGATCCAGAAGGTGTAGGTGGTGCTGTGGTGGGCAATGCCCGGCGGGGAAACTCTTTCGAAAGGCCGAAGTCCGTCAGGACAATATGTCCATCAGCCCCAATTAGGATGTTTTCCGGTTTGAGGTCACGGTAAATGACACCAGCCATGTGGAGGCCTTCCACGCCCTCAACAATCTCCGCGGCGTAGAATCGTGCACGGTCACGGCCTAGCCTGCCCCAACGTGCAAGCTGCGTGGCAAGATCACCGCCTGGATGGAAGTCCTATAGAAATTGAAAAAGAAACGGGGTCAGTGGTATTGCATCAGCGGCAGTATAAAAGGAACGCTGATTCACCATAACCAAGAACAAGTTCTCCTTGTCGTGGAAACTCCACCAGAGCTTGACCACGAACGGGTCCTTGGATTCCTTTGCCATGCGCTTCAAGACGGCTTGCTCGGTTAAAGTATGCTGGAGCTCTTGGTGCGCCAAGACGTGACGCTTGGTGATGGCCTTGAGCGCATACAAATCCGAGCTCGTCTTATGTCGCACTAAGAGGACTTTTCCCGCGCAGCCCTTCCCGAGGACACGCATCATCTCGAAGTCGTCAATGGCGACCTTCCGTTGCGCTTTTTTCTTGCGGCTGGGGTCGGTCGATTGAGATCGCTTCTTGCGTGCACGACGGGCAGTGGTAGATATCGACGATTCGTCACCGGTGGCGGACGATGTACCATCCTGCAGTGTCGACGAGGTATACCCCCGAGAAAGTCGGCTAGCCTTGTCGGGATCGGCCGAATGCGAGCGAGGAATCCTCGATGCTGGGACATCAGCAACAGGAGTAGGTAGGGTGGTTTCCTCCTCTTCAACAGCCCCATTCGTGACGGCATCCGTATCGATATGCTCCTGAACGGCCTTTACATTGTCAGCTGGTGGAACATCAGGAATGCCATCATCGGATCTCTCTATCTCGATGGGCTGCGCTTGCTCTGCCACGAACTGCGACGAGGTACCCTCGATTTCTTCCTCTTCCTCTTTGATATCCTCCTCTCGAAGATCACTTCTACTCAGATCATTCAAAACAACCTCCCCTTCAACGGTATCGTTTATGCTCTCTACGCCATCCACTATCTCGCTGAGATTAGATGAACTGACGTTGGTCGAGCTGGGATGTGCGGATACATCTGCCTTTGAGCGAATGTGCGCAGCTAGGTCGGAGCGTACGCGCTTGATCGCTCTCTCGGCCCGTACACTCTGTAGATCGTCGGTGCGTACATGAACGAAGCGTTTCCAAGCACGGGTCTGTCTGAGCGACGGATCATTGGAAATGGTGGTCAAGTATGCAGCAAGCGCGGTCATCGTGGTATTGGCGGGTTTTCCGTTGGAGACGATGCTAGCTGACGATGGAGAAAGGGCCATGAAGGGGTCGCCAATCTCTTGCGAGGGAGAGGCTATCTGATCTGCGGTCGAAGATCCAAAGTTGGGGCTGCTTGGAGTCCGCACGGACATCTGGCGACTGACTTTATTTGTCGAGGGCGATGCGAGGCGCGAGAGGGTATTCAGGAACGTAGATTTGCGCTTCGCAGGCTGCTGGGGAAGAGAGGCAATGTCAATCGGCAACTTGGGGAGCTTGGATGTGCCATCAGAGTCTTCGAGTTTCGCGTGAAGCTCGACCACCTCCGTGGCTGTGCGCGTAAGGGTAATATTATGCGTGGGCGCTGCACAGGGAACGGCGGTGTTAGCGATGATACAGGAAGAAGCCGTGAAACGAGAGGTAACAGCAAAAGAATGTCGGATTACATATGCCCATATCAAGACGCCGCCAATGAATGTCAAGATGATGCATAGAAAGGGCACCGATGGGCTCGGAAGCGACATCGAGGCAACTCAAAAAGAAAGTAGAGAGTACATGCAGGATCAAGCCGTGTGGGGGAAGGGTGGGTAGAACGATGCGACTCACTCTTTATGTAAATAGAGTATGAGCGGGCATCATGTGGCGTCTCTGCGACGCTGATACTCCAGGGACCTTCCTGAGCATCGATGCGGGCTGGAGGTCTTCGCATGGACCGGGAAGGAGCGGCGTCTATGTTCCTCATGCTGCGGACGGAGTTATTGTGAGGGGCGTGTTCGTTGTGAGGAGAGGAGTTGCGTGACTCGAATAAAGTGAGGTCTGTGACGCTTGAATGTTCTGGTTTAGATTTGCGGTTGTGTTGGTAGCTTCTAGAGGTGTCAACACTAGCTCTGGCTGAGGGTTCACGGGAACGATAGGTATCAACGGAAGAACGACCACGGATTGGATTCACGTCTTTAAAAGAGAGAGCACCGAAACCTAGAACGGTTTTGAAGTTTTTCTTCGAGAAATGGACGTGTTGGTGAGTGGCGGAGGCACTATGCATGCGAGAATGGGGGATAAAAAGGCTTGTATTCTCGCGGGGACACTGAAAGTGTCGGACTTGTCGCGGGCTATGTGGGGGAGAGAAAGAAGGAAGGACAGAGGGCGCAGCTGGATCGATGAATTAGGTAGAGCGGAAGTTGATACGGAATTGACAGATTGGTCAGTTTTGGCGGACGTGCGGTGGGTGCGTGAAAGCCACGAGCAGCGGAAAAAGATGGTGATCAGTTCTCTTCCTGCCTCGAGGCTCAGCTGTGTTGGTGTGGTGTTAACCACAAATAGAAAGGCAGTTCAAACGCTCAAAACTGGAAGATCTGCCGAACGACGACGAGTGCGTCGTCGTCGTCGTCGATGTCGTCTGAGAAGTGAGTAGTAAAATCGAAAGGAACAAAGGAAGGTTGGTTGTGGTGTTGTTAGGGCGGAGACGCTTAATATTCGTTGGTCTAAGACTCGGTCACCAGCGAAGTCACTCGTCGAACACGCCCAGCGTTCTCGTTTCTTTCCCCAACGTAATTTCACTATGCCAGTTATTATTCTTGCGTTTATGCCTCGCTACCAACCCTCCCGAGATTAAATTTGCTCCACTGAGACGTCAAAGCTGCAACGGCGTCTCGCAACTCATCCCGTCCTTGCACTTTTCCGTGTGTGAAGGCTGCGCAGTGAGAAACGGATTACCGTATGCTGCTGTCTTCCCCGACCCTTGGAACCGCGATTACTACGATCTCATCTGATTTAGATATCAAATGTTTCCAGATCGTGAATCCTTGCAGGGCTAGCACCGAATCGAGGTGACATCAAGGAATCCGCTTCAGTGCTGGTGTCGGGCTATGGAACGTGTAATTATAACGGGGATGCTCGGAGCAGTTGCTCAGATAACTCGCATCTGAGTCCGCCTCGTGATCGGCGGATTTCAGTTGTCCTGTGCCGACACAGCACACCGGCACATGAACCTCTTCCATGCGTCCGAATCTCATCTCACGCCGGAAGAGCCTCCACCTCGCTTCGGTAGGATGGAACCCGGGGATACCCGAAGGAAAAAAATCCCCAGTGTGACCCTAGGACCATCATAGGCATCCGAACCATTCACTCAAAGGAGATCAATGCGACCCCGCCATCCAAAGAACTCATCCGCTAATGAAAAAAGTGTGCAGCGTCTGAGATCGAGGATAATCACCGTGAAAGGACACGCTCCTGATATGAACGATCAACCAGGGTATCTTATCACAGACGTGTTCAACAAGGTTCAAAACTGATATCGCCTACTATTCACCCATCTGGCACGATAGCCCAGCGACCGCGTTTGGGCGATGATGGGCCTCATGGTAAACTTGAGCTCCTAATGAGAGAAACCCTCCTGCATATAAGGGTCAACGGTGTGCCTAGTCGAAATAAAAAGCACAGCTCGCAACACTCGTGAGGAAGCCTCTCCTCTTACCAGCTCTTTCAAGTTGCCCTTTCGACACCATCAACCGCCGCTGTAGACGTTGCCACTCACGAACTGTCGGCAATGCCCGAGTGAGACGACCCCCCGGGCGCTGGCTCATTTCTGTCGACCCCCTGATGTGTTCTATACAAGGCAAGACTCCTCTCCTGTTTGATGACAAACCGGGGGACGAGTGAGAAATTAACCTCCGAGCCTTAGCGCACATATGGCAGGTCCCCGGCACCAAAACCAACGTTCCTTTCGCAATTCGTCAGCGTCCCTTCGTGACTGTGAGTCCCCTACTTCCAATTTCGTTTTCTCTGCCGTTATTTTGACACTCGTTTTTGCTCAATTTCCCCGTTCCAGCTGTCACATCAGAGACGCTTACATATAACCCACAAAACCCCCTCATACATGTCACGTTGACAGACTGCGTCAAACGACCAAACTGACTGAAACTCCCGTCCCAGAAGTTTGAGTTCACAACACCTTTTTTTGACTTTGTCCTCCCCCGCCAATTTTCTCTCCCCCGGTCCGTTTAACTGCCGTCCTTAAACGGCCCACCGTTGGATCCCTCCAATTCCAGCGCCAACATTTCTCACCCACGATCATTCCCCCACATAGCTACACACCCCTCGAAAAACGGAGTACGATGGCCGCTGAACCCACCCTTGAACCTACTATCGCCCGAGAGGAGGATCCAGAGGAAAACGATGACGAGGGGGAAGAGAGCGACATTTATGAGGTAGAGGTACTGTGTTATTCGCTTCTCCGTCAAGCCCGTGACGATCTATTCCTGCTGACCTCTGGCACGGTAGGGTGACGGGGACACCTATGATCAAGAGGAAGACGAGGACGAGGACGGCGACGGCGACGAAGCAGTGGGCGAAGGCGGGCCAGAAAGTGTAGGGCTGTGTTTGTTCCCCGTCATTGATATCCTTCTCACAATCCTTTGCAGATGACCGCTCTCCTTCTAGGCAAAGTACGATCATTTACTCCTCTAAAATGTGCAACGCTAATTAAAAGGTTGTTTGTAG
Organism: Lanmaoa pseudosensibilis; assembly: GCA_038092875.1. Lineage (NCBI taxonomy): Eukaryota > Fungi > Basidiomycota > Agaricomycetes > Boletales > Boletaceae > Lanmaoa > Lanmaoa pseudosensibilis. Next base: position 32,145 of record JBBPRF010000060.1, on the reverse strand, counting down.
CAAAATGGCACCATAGGGACCGAGGTGTATGACGAGGATGATGACGAAGAGGATGACGAGTACGAAGACGGAGAAGGGACAGCGGAACACCCTACCGACATGTCGTCGAGTGTCGTAGGTTCAAAACGAGGCGCTGATGAGCTTAGTGAGGGGGATGTATATGATGAGGAAGATGATGATGAAGTTGAGGAGAAAGCTGCCGCCAAGAAGGCTAGGGTGTAGCCTCGCACTGTCAAAGTGGCCTGAAAAGGGAAGTAGTTCTTTTACATTTCACCTGACACCGTTGCTCGGTTAGGGTGTGTTCGTTTTGCCTCTTGTTGTCCGTCTTTATAAATCATTGTATATCTGGTTGTAAGTAGTCTTGTATGTATGTTCGGTTCATAGGACACCACTGTTTCCTCGACACACCCGATGATCGACTTCATTTTTAGCAATGCCAGTCAGCCCAGTATGTTGTTTCGTGAAGATACGGTTCCAAAGAGCAAACTAAGATATTAATCCGCCATACAATGAATCGAATATAGATAGTTGTCAAAGTGATCAGTACATATGCCCAGATACCAAAAACCCAAAAATTTGCCGGTGAGATGCAGAATGAACAAGACTACATGCAAATCAAGACATATAAGAACCCTACTTACATCTTGACTTCACTTAGCCTACCTGGAACCTAACCTCCAAGAAGTACTTTCTCTCGGCTCAGTAGTAGTATCCCCTCTTTTGGGTTTCTGTATCGGTAAGAGGGACATACTAGAATACCCCATGTGTCAAGCCAATTTGAATGTGTTGGTTGCCCGATGTGAAGTGGGAAATATGATACATAATGATAAACCAAGATAAAGGTTTTATCGAGAGAAGTGAGCATGATTATTGCAATGAGAAAGAAAATCAGTCATTGAATTCAATAAGATCAAAGGCACAAGGATAGTAACGGACACTAACCGTGACATCCATAAGTTCTTTCTTTGTTACCTTGCCATTGGCATCTTTCTCGACTTGCCAGATGGCCTGATTGTGTGTGCCGACTGGTATGAACATTCTTCCGGGTGCTTTGAGCTGCTCGACAAGTGCTTCAGGAAGCAATTCAGATGCAGCACCGACATGGATAGCATCATAGGGTCCTAGGTACCAAGGTAAAGGTAATGAGCAGAAGATGAGCACAGCAGCTCTTACCAGAGGCAGGATAACCTACGCAAAGGTACATGCGCACTCAGTTATATCGACCTTTACTAGCCGGTGATAGCTTACCCTGTCTTCCATCCCCAGTTACTACAAGAATCCTACCTCCGTCCAAGGCAGGACCCAGACCATTATCGATCAAATTGCTTTTAGACCATTCAACCAACTCAGGTATGTGGTCTATACCGACAACTGTACCCTGAGGAGCCCCCGGTTGTGACGGAGAGACCAGGTGGAGGAGGACAGCACAGAGGTAACCTGAACCACTTCCCACATCAAGGACGGTTGCCCCGGGATGGAGGAAAGGACGGAGATTTTCCAAGGCGTAAGCATGCTGTATACGGCAAGTCAGGTCGCATGAAAGCACGAGGGATCAGGTGTACCATATGGGGTGCAGATATAGTTGCACCATGGCCGATGGATCTGAATACCACGTCCGGTTGTCAGCTAACACCACGGAGAAAGAAGACAACGTACTGAGGCATATCTGCATATGCCTGTGATTTCTTGAGCACAAAGTTGGCGCGATCTACTCTGGACATCGCCTACGCGAGTGTGTTAGGGGGATCTAAGTGGTATGAGCACTACATGATAAACGTACATCGATAACTCGGTCGGTCGTGAGGATTCCATTCTTGGTGAGGTTGGAGATAAGTTCAGTGTTGGTTCTTCCTGAGCACCTCCAAGCCATGGCAAACGACTTTCAAGGAGTCGGTGGGGCCGAGGCGGAATCTCGGTGTCTCGGGATTCCATGTTTGGCGTAGTTTATTCCGATGCGTTATTGACCCCTGTTGCGTCTACAAGTCACGCTTTCCTTGCTCCTCCAAAGCATAGTGTCTATCTCTCTTTATTGCAGTCAGAACACGTTTCCAATCATCGAGATACAGTGGACTTGCTGCTCACGAGGTACCAGCACCGTCAAACGTACGTGATGTATGCACACACATCCGCCAAGGTACACACACACATCGAGTGGGAGCGATCCGTGACGTGTCTGTTATTCAGAAACAACAGGAGTATGTCGCGAAGTTTCAGGCCGAAATAGACGAACTGCAGAAAAGACTCGGGTATATGCGCACCGCGTCGACTTGGACGCGGATTATGATGTCTCTTGTCAAATTTTCAGGCCAAACGAGAACGCTGAAGAGATAGTTTCACGACATATCAAGCTACTTCATCGTTACAACGAAGCCAAGGATGCGACACAGGTTTACACTTGTCTCTCTTGCGTGCGGCACCAAACTGATGCTCACTGTTTCCTTTACAAAGATCCTCATCGGAAGGGTACAATGCCTTGGTGAAGTAAACCGCATATACTCACCTTTCATTTACAGCTGGCCGCCATCAGGGGAACCACCATTCGACAAATTCACCAGGACATGGGGCTACTCGACGAAGACGCAAACTAGTTGCAACTCACGGAACGTTCAAGCCACTGATTTCGTCGTATGCGTGCTTTGGTGCCTCTAACCCTAGTCTTTCTCAAACGTTAATACTTTTTTATTCGACGAGCAACCAACTCGTAGCACATCCTGCCCAAATGCCTATCACCCTCTGCGGGTATTTGTTGTACGTTTCTATATCTTCCTTTGGCCACAGCTGCGTTGGAATGGTAACGTTACCCAAAGACCCTAGTCCCATGTTTCCATGCTCGTTCCAACCCCATCCCAGGACTGAGTTGCCCTCCTGTGGAGAGCTGGACATCGCAACTAGGACATGTTCACTCCCACAAACAAAGCTAGACATGGCGCGGTCTACAGGAAGGTCGACAGTCATGTCGACCACAGTGGTAGATTCCACGGTATAACTCCGACCAAGCTGCCCTTGGGCATTATTACCAGTTGAGAGCAAGACATGTTTGTCACCGTCGACCATTTGCATGTATGTGCCATTCCACGTACACCCGAGTCTGCAGATGCGCTTTTGAGATCCGAGTGACGGGATCTGTCCCTGTTTGTTCGACCCGAGGGCTGATATGCGTCCCGAATCATGCAAGACGACCGTGTGCTGGTTTCCCAGCGCACATGAGGCCATAGGATCATCATGGATGTTTATGGGTAGGGGAGTAGGGCGAGCCACGAATCGTACCCCTCCATTCTGCCCAAGTTGACCATGTCTGGATGCACCCCATCCAACGAGGGCAGGCTGGGAATACGAGGACGGCCCATCAGAGCTCGCTATGACGAGCTGTGCGACGACATGGCGTGGACCGGCGTGGAGAGATCGTACACGTATCGTTCGGAGCTGTGTACGCTGTCCAGACTCGTCCGGGAAGATGTGCTCAAAGTCGACGACCCGCGGCCCGCCGGGAGCCGATCCATCCGTTCCAAGATCTCCAACACCCAACGCTCCGAAATCGTTCGACCCCATGGACAGTAGCACGTCCGAACTTCCGGGACACGAGAGCACGACGTACGTCGTCTCCCACGCTGCGGCGATGCCTTTATACGTGTACCCGCGGGAGGCATAATACGAAGCCGAGAGCGGCAGGACGAGCTTGTGAAAGATCATCTGGCATGGTGCTGGTTCTGGTTCCCCGTGAAGGTACTCGGGCCCAAGTTGGCCTCTCCTTCCGTCTCCAGTACCCCATAGAGTGGTAGTGCCATCGAGGTGTTCTAGCAGCAGGATCGTGTGGTTTGCCCCGCATGCGATATGAGTGACTTTGGAGGTAGGATCAGGGAGTTGGTTTGGTTCACATTCTGCGAATTGGCATGGCGTAAATGTATGGGCGTCATCGTAGGAGCCGATCCCTAGTTGGCCTTTGGCATTGGAGCCCGCGGTGAGGAGGATACGACGCGATTCCATAGGTCACGGTGAAGATGATGCATGATGGCCTATTCACGCCACAATCGGATCTTGCTGATTCCGACTTCCGAACACAGGTCAGTGCAGAATGCGAAGGGTGGTATGTCTCCCCAGATGCAATTATCAACGTATTATGCGTTATAGTACATTGGATATATCGTGCGATAGCATTTTGAAACATCAGAGGAGATTTGGTAAGATAATTACGCAGACGCATAATAGCATCTTCCACAAATACAGATTGCAATGTGCGTGTCCCTAGTTGAACTTGCATCCATTGATTTTGACTGTAAACGTCATCAGACACAACGGACATGAAATAAGCAAATATAACGCGTACCAGAACCATCAGCTTGCCCGATGGCATACAACATTTCCATGGGATGGAAACACAGTGAGGTGAATCTCGGGATGTACGGCGATGGCCGTCGTGTTGGATATACAGATAGGCCGGTAGGCAGACCGAGCGTGGTCAAAGCATTGAGATCGGGATTGGATATCGAATGTATCGTGAGACGTTGGTGTCTCCAGTTGGTGGGAGTGAGAGCGGATGTGCTATTCCAATGTCACCTAACGACAACCCTGCAGAGAAAATACTTTACGCACGTAGCAAAGAGGCCGGTTTGAGGATGAGCATCGAAACATGATAAGCCAGCAGGGTGTGGATCCCATGCATGGGCAGCGCGGTCTGAACCCCGGGTATCCCACAGACGGACTTCACCAGAGAGGCTGTAGATAGTCCATTTTCGATGCTCTTTGACAAGATAAATGTCGCATACCTCGCTGAAAGGAATTGCCCACTGATCCTTGGATGATACTTGACGTTCTGCACCCATGTGTGATGCTCGTGGTAAGATCTCACGACGGCATCGTCCTCCTCAAGACGGCGATCAAACACCTTGACAACGCCATCTGCGAAACCAGCAATAAATGTCGACGATAACCCATGATCAGAGACTATGGAGGTGACAGGGCTCTCTGAATTAGTTTCCAGGTCCTAGATTGCTTGGTCAATGAAGTACATAGTTGATAGAATCAGAGACCTCACCAGAACTTGTGACTCGGTATGTGCATCCCAAACTCTGACAATTCTCGAATCACCACCCACAAGGAGAGATCCTCCGGATTGTTTCCAATCCATAATGAGTCCGCTTCCCCTCCGCACTATGATCATCTCGGTCAGACCTCGGAAAGAACTAACCATCTGCAATGGACCCTGATCCAAAGTTGGATCGTAATTGCGATATAGCCGCACGATCCCATCGGCTGCAAAGTTGTTTCAACAAGGCGGCGAGTTGAAAAGGGAAAAACAACAGACCTGAACCTGCCATGATGATACCCCCTACATCTTGGTTGATGATATGTAACGACGTTATGCCTGTTCCTTTGGGATTTCCATTGCAAAAGTAGTTCAACCGCTTCCGTTGGGACCAGTCCCAAACGCTAGATGACAGTCAACAGATGATTATTTACGAGAGCGCATCGAACAAACCTGATCATATCCGTGTCATTCGCGACAACGAGGTGAGAATCGTATGCGTGCAGAGTCATGCAAAGTGGGTTACTGCTGACTTGTAGATTGGCCACTGGCCGATCCCATCGAGAATTCTCTGTGGATCTCTTCGTGTCAATTGGGTGGGACGACATAGCTTCAAGACATAACTCACCCGCCAAAGGTGCTTGCAACTGCGTTTCTGCAATCACGTGCTCGTTGCGTTGCTGCCTCCACACCTGGTAGTTATATTGAACGCTGCCAGGTTCGTCTGCCTCCGCTTGCTGGGGTCAATTGAGAGTGAGCATGGGCAGAACAGTACAAGGAAATACAGCATACCCTCATCTGCGGCTCTTTGAAATATTCACAGCACCAATCAAAGAACGAGCTCTTCAATGGCAAAACATCTCGAAGTCCATTCCCAGTTCCACACCCAAGCGGAACATTGCTCCCGTTTGAATCAACTGAAAATATACTCCCGCTCGGACTGTTCAGATCGCCACCTGATCCAAGGCCAGGTCCGCCTCTTCTTCCGTGTGTCACTACTCGCCGGCGTGAACGCAGTCGCACCATGTCCTCTTCCATAAGCGCCTCCATAACGTGTGACGGGAGATAATCAGGGTGTGCTTTGTATTGTGTGGGTGAAGGGGGTTGCGAGGCTACAATTGTTGAACTCATTGCACTCGGTGTAGCCGGGCGAGAATAAGGCGACGTGTATTGTGCAAGATTGTAGTTTGGTGAAGGAGGTCTGGAAGCAGCGAGGAAGTCGGGGCGAGACTGAGGTGGGACTGGAGAGGGAGGAGCTCGGGTATCTTCGGTCGACGGGAAGGCGATGCCGCCCGCGAGGTTGCGGAGGGCGTTAGCAAACGAGGAAGTACGTCGAATGGTGGAGGTGACACCTGAAGACAATGTGTTCGTCATGCTCTCGCTGCGGGTCACTCCTGGACGAGAAAGCACTGGAGAGGGTGGATGTTGCATAAGGGGCGATGACTGAAGGGATGAAACGCGGGAGTGAGCGCCGCCTGAGCCACCTCTGGAGTCTACTTGTGGAGGTGGCACATCGAGGGATGTACAATCAAGGCGGTAGAATGGAGAAGCCAAGAGGAGAGCCACGATATAGTCCGCGATTGTCTGGGCAAGGGTGGCGACTTCGTGATATGGGTCGGTTGTCAATTCTAGTAGACCTACGAAGATCGTGAAGAATGATGAAAGGAGAACACGATTCTCCTCTCGCGCGCCATCGTCATCACCAAACACATCCAACCATTCAGCAACAGCAACTGAGGTCATCTCCTCTTCATGGTGCTGCGTGCTTGGGTCGGAACGCCATTTCCTGTCTTCTTCCCAGTAAATCCATGCGCAAATCACGAAATAACCTCTCCACTCCTTGACAAGACAGCTGATGAGGATAAGGAGCTCCTTGCGCACCATTGGACTCGCGTCGTCCTTCACAGCGAGTGTCGCGCCAGTCGCGACAGCGACTTCCATACGGAAATGAATCCGTTCTTCAAGTTGGTACTGCGTTCCGGTACCCCCACCTCCCAGTTTCGCGGTATTCGCAGACCCACTCGCACCCATGAACGTGCCGAGTGCGTACAGTGCTGCAGCCCTGACCTCTGGCGAGTCATCAGACAACATCAGAATTAACTTATCCTGAGTGCCCCTGTCGACCCCATAGACCTTGATCTCGTCGTTCCCTTCCCATATCTGGGCGATACACAGCGCACACCACTGCCTGAGCAAAAAGTCGCCCTCGTCTAGTTTGTCGAAACAATTGTCAAACACGCGCTCCCTCCAGCAGGCCATTTGACCGTTGTAATAGTCCCGAGAAACGGCGGCAAGGATGAATGCACACATGGCTTTGTGTTCCGCGCTGTTAGGAAGAGCATGTTGGGGATGGTCCTCTGTAAGCGCCAGGACATTGGCAAAGTACTTGAAGCCTTGAGTGTTATGCAGATCGACTTGGACACTCGGGTCAACCGCGAGGATGCGTGCCCAAATGAAGATGAGCACAGGCCGCAAGTCTTGACCCGCGGCTTGCAATAACTTGGAGATGTATGGGAATATACCAATTGTGAGAACGAGGTTGACAGCCCATGGCCCTAGATCAACAAACTGGGACAGAAGGATAAGGGCTCGAAGTCTGTGGGGCTGGGAAAGAAGAACTTGAAGGACAATGGGTAGTTGGTCCGGTGGCTTGCGCGGCACCAGGTCCCGGTCAGTCTGGTGACCAGTAGAAGTCGAGATTCCGTTAAGGTTGATCGCAGAGCCATTTGTACCGTCTGTGTTATCAAAACTTCCACTACAATTCTGAGGTGGAAGTGACAACGGGCCTCGCTTCGTGAGTGCAGAGCCACCTCGAGATATCCAGACTTCGAAAGCCGTCAGCTGGTCCGTAAAGAACCTGCTTGGTATGTATTGGTATGGCTTCTCTGCCTGTGGACCATTAACACCACGCTGACCAGGCTGACCAACTGGTCCTCCGCTGGTACCAATCTGCCCTGCGGAATTGGCTGCAGCACTGGCAGCTGTGGGGTTCTTTTCAAGTAGATCAGGAAGCTGCCGTAGGCACGTATCGACGGCAAGATCCCACGCAGCCCAGAGTGTGTGCGTATTTGTAGCGGGGAGAGCAGGATAAGTGTGCGGGGTACAATGATAATTCTTCATGATCCTTTCCGCCAGCAGGAAGTTGCGAAACAGAGATGCGATGAGGAGGTCAGAGCGGTATAAGCGCGTGAAAACGTCTCGAGGAAATGTGGTCCATGCGATCGTATCTGTAATGGCCGTGAATATCCAGTTGAGCTCGCCTAAAGGCGTCCTTCGATCCTTGAGATCGCCGGGGAGCTGCATTACCATGTCTGGAGTGATGTTGTTGGGAAGCTGATGGGTCATGATAAAGTATCGGAGCGCGATGTCAATGGGGGAAGTAAGGCAGGAAGTGAAGATATCAGCGGGGAGCTCTGGACACGATGGCAATTGCTCGTGGGCAAGACATGCTGCGAGTTGGAGAGAGTTGATGTAAGGTTGCATGCCATCGACATACCCGCCACGAGTGGTAAACACCTCCTGATCGCGGCGCTCAGCGAAGTTGTTGAAATTAGTCAGAAGGTTACCGGCAGCTGAGCAATCCCAGATGTAAACGCCTGGAGACCCGAGCCAACTTTGTACTTCCATGAGTGAAACCGGGATATATTGCGTATAGTTGCGATTGAAGCACCAGAGTTCTCCACTCGGCGTGGGCTTGGGTACACCATGCCCATTATAATAGAAGCAAACAGTCTCGTCTTTGGCCTGTTTACGCAAATTCAGGCAGAATCGACGCAGGTCCTCGTACGAAGGGTCTAATATTGGTTTGTAAGGGATCTTGAGACTGAGACCCTCGAACTGGTGCTGGAGGTTTGTACCAATAGCTTCCAGAGCTTTGTGTGATGGCATTGTATGCGGATCGACCCAACACTCTAGGACTGCACAAGGATTGGTCTTGATGATATCTGGAGGATCTACATCTATGTTCAGACATAGTACTAGAGCAGCGTTTGCGGTCTTCAATTTTCCAGGGGCTGAACCACGCCACGGGAAGAGTTTAGCACAGTCGGGAGAATGAGGTGCAGGATTGCCACAGGTGAGATGTCGTTTAGCGGACCAGTAGGGGATGACGGGTAGAGGGTCGGGGAGTGTCTCATCCGAACCATGACGCCTTCCATTGGTGAGGTTTCCGGTGTGGTCACCGCGTCCATCTGTTGTTTGGTTTGATGACGGGTCAGAGGCGGTGGTGGACGTCCAACCCCGTTCGGTGACAATATCGGACCCCATGTCTGAACCTGTCCGTCCCCTAAGACCAGACAGAGAGAACGAATCAACGCCTAAACGAAAGAGTTGACAAAACGTGAGCAAACGGACGGAAGTCGAACGGCCTCACCCTGTGTGTGGCGTCCGTTTTGCATCTGAGCGTCCACCAGCAGTAAGATACTCAAAGTTTTGTGCTACGTTGTCAAGGACGACGAGCTTGCAGGACCCTGATGCGACTAGAATGTCAACGATGGGTTGCGCGCTGTTGCGCGCGGTGACGAAGCCGGGCGTGACATAGATGTCACGAAGCGTCACAGGGTGTTACACTCTGTCCAGAGCACCGCCACTAGTAGGGCATCTAACCAGTCCTCTTCGAGTTAACTAACTTACTACTACTTTTCGTTGTTTCTAGGTCATTTGGGTCTACAAAAGTAGGCAGGGCATTCGCCACGAATGTCTGCCGTGGACCCTCCAGTCGGTGCTCTCGTAGAGATCTCAACCGGCAAGGGAATCGTCCGTTTTTGCGGCACGACCTCCTTTGCACCAGGCAAATGGGTCGGTATCGAACTCTTCGAGCCAAAGGGAAAGAACGATGGTTCCATCCAAGGCGTCGTGTATTTCTCTTGCAAGCCGCTTTATGGCGTGTTCATTCGCCCAAGTCAAGTCAAGATCCTCGCGGCTGAACCTGAGCAGCCACCAGTGAACGTGAGTCCTCATTGTTCGACAACAGCGATTGGTGGAAATTATGCATCTCGTTTAGCGAGCGCAACCGAATCTTTCACGGTCCGTGATAGGCCATCAGCGCACTCCTAGCACCAGCCTCGCCCGACCCACCCCACTACGTTCCGGAGCTACAAGCGCTGCCTCCTCTTCCTCCCGCTCGTCAAGCCCAGCCAAACCCCCATCATCGGCAAATTCCATGCTCTCACCACCCGGTAGGTCAAGTCCTCATATATCTCGACTCGCACCTCCGTCCTCTCCCGTAAAACGCCTCCCATCACTCTCCCTCCAACCACGCAAGTCTTTCCCTCGCCAATCGACGACCGATGGTGCACCCCCCAGCCCTTCACTGCTCTCTACGCGTACTACAGCACCACCAGTCCTACCCCGGTCATCATCCCCGCCACATGACGCGTCCATCACTGTCCCAACTTCAAGAACGACTATATTGTCACCATTTGCTCCTCAGACTGCTTCGCCTCAACCCCAATTACAGTCTCTCCAGCAATCTCCCATGCCGGAACCTGCTTCGTTGTTGCCCCCCGCCCAGATCACACGATCACCTTCCTTGACGAGCGCACCACCGCGCGCTTCCCCTTCTCTCACTCACGGGCCTGGACACACGCGAGCAGTTTCTATAACGAGAGAGCCATCTTCACCCATTACTACTGTGTGTCTCGTCTTCATGTGATACCCGCTGCTACTCACTCAGCAATACAGCGCACAGTAGAAGATGCTGAGCTCCAAGAACTTCGTGCACGAACTCGAGTAATGGAAGCAAAGCGAGCAGACGATGCCCGCCATGTCCGTGAGCTCGAGACACGCCTCTCTGAAGCGGAGTCTTTTGTCGCCCTTCGTCCGAAACTTCAGGCCAAGCTTAATCAGCTCCAAACCGAGCTCATTGCCACCCGACGCGAATTGGCGGACGCCCAACAACTTGCTCACCTCTCGGACAACAGGGGGATCGATGCTCATGATCAGTTGGAAATGGCCATGTTGGATAAAGAGGTCGCAGAAGAGAAGGCCGAGTTGGCGCAGGTAGAATTGGAAGAGGTGAAGGAGAAGTTAGCCCAGGTGGAGGTGGAGTTGCAGGTGCTGAAAGAGGGTGATGGTAAGTACGTGTGTCGATTGAAATATGATAACATTGACCGTGAGGCAAGCGACCGGGGAGGAGGGTGAAGAAAATGCGAAGTCTTCATTGGCCTACATTCAACTTGAGAAGCACAACGAACGTTTGAAGGAGGCACTCATCCGGTATGTAGCTTATTGTCGTCCTTCTCCCCGGATTTACACTCTGCCTAGTCTCCGAGACATGTCCCAACAAACCGAACAAGAACAGCGCCGGCGCATTGCCGAGATGGAGAAGGACATCACGGGCATCGATGATCTTCAAGGTCTACACTATTCATCAATTCTTTATCTACGTTATTTCTAATACACCCCCGTATAATAGGTCAATACGAAGCAACTCTCATCAAGCTCTCCAACGCCGAAACACAGATTGATGATCTCAAATCCCAGCTTGATGATGCACTCGGAGCAGAAGAGATGCTTGTGCAACTTACTGAGCGGAATCTCATGCTTGGGGAGAAGATCGAGGAGATGCGTATCACCATCGAGGACCTTGAGGCTCTCAAGGAGCTCAATGACGAACTGGAAGAAAATCACATCGAGACGGAGAAAGCGCTGCAAGAGGAAATTGGTGCGTATCGTGTTATCACGCAGCAAGTGTGGTAGACCTGATTCTTGGTTACAGACTCGAGAGACTCCCAGATCCGAGAACACTTGCAAAAGATTTCGACGCTGGAAGACGCCTGTCAAGATCTGGAGAACACCATCGCTCAGTTCCGAGAGCTTGTGCTACAGCTCCAAAGGTAACTTCCTACTCAGTGTCCCGATGCAATCTCTTGTGACCATCTCACCCAGCGAACTTGATAATCTGCGGACGCAAACTCAAACGGCACAACACGAGTCTGCCACGGCAGCATCGCAAACAGCAGCCATGATGTCTCTCAATCTCAAGCTGCAGTCATCCGCTGCCAAGAATCAAGCGAAGACCGTTGAGCTCGAGATACGCAAGCTCGAAGCGAAAGAAAGCAGAGAATTGCTCGGGATTGTGCAGGTGACATCGATGTTCATCTCTTTTTTTATAAAATATTGAGTTTCTACGGACCAGCCGTACCTGCCGCAACTCTATGTGGAGAGCGACAGTGATGCTACAAGCTGTTACCTCTTCTTCCAACGTGTGGGGTTGAAGATCGATCTTATCAACACCGTCGTCGGACAGGCTCATGGAGTTCCCGAGTCTCTCAACGGAGATGTGTCCGAGACTATTGTAGGTATTTGTGAGGTGAGTATGGCGCCTTCAGTCAATTATTGCGCAAAGAACATGGATTTATAGATGAGAGGTCGTGCTGCTGGTCTCGCCATCCTATGCAAGCGCTTCGCTGCAATCCTTCGCCGTTGTGATCCAACCTCATTCTTGAACATTGGCCGCATTTACCCTGACATCGCTCCTATGGAGAAACGTATCGATATGCATATTGATCTTCTAAGACGTGATGAATTCCGCGAAATGGAATTTGTCGGCGACATCGTGAAGTGAGTGCCCCGTACTCCAAAAATTGCACAGGATTTAATCCCAATGTGGTACAGGTTGCAAGCACAACTCGACCATCTTGCCGAGACTTACTTCAGCGGATTTGACCAAGATTTGGGTGAACGAGAATTGGGATATGCTCTCTCGTTTGACCATGATCTCGACGTGTTCGCTGCTTCGATTGGTCTCACGAAAACCTCGGTCGCAGCTATCCTACGAGACGAAGACGTGGTCCTCGAAATGGGCGGATACAATCCAGAGCCCGAACTTTTCGAGCCTCTTCAGAAGCTTTTGGACCAATGCAAGAGTGCGAAGGTCCTCTCCAAGTCAGTATCTTGACATCATTTCTCCCTTGTTTGAAAGAGAAGCTCATGACTCCAAAAAAGGAAGCTTACGAAACGCTTGGAGGACGTTACCCAGGACTCAACAGCAATGAAAGCACATCTCGTAGGTCAACTGAAGTCACTAAGCAACACCGTTCCTGAGCTCGTCAACTTTGGTATCTCCGTATGTCCAATTTCACTCGCGCCTTAACGAGAACGCTACATTGACTGCTCATCTGTGGTCCCACAGCTTGCCCAACAAGTCATTCCCCACCTTGGCGATGCTCGAAGTGCCAAGTCATCGTTCCAGCTTGCCACAGTACTTTCGTATGCCAAGCAAACAGCCATGTCGACAGTTGCAAAAGACCTGCGTCCTGGTGCGTCTTACTGGGAAGCGGTCGGCGAAGCAATCGCACAGCTTGCAGGGGAGTGTAATAAACTATTGCCCATTGTACTCGAGCCAGAAAACGTTGTCAAGAGTACGTACGCTCTTTCCGTGCTGTCGACCATCCATGACTCTGATCACATTTGACAGTCACCGGCACACCGCCCTGGATTGTTCGTATCGACGAAATCCGTGCAAGCACAGCTGTCAACGTGGAGGCAGAGCGCAAATCTGCACAGTTACAAGATGAGATCCAGGGTCTTGTTCGCAGTCTCAGATCGAGAGACCAGACCATCCAAGAGTCTACCGTTAAAATCGAGCTCATGGAACGCCGCATGGAAGCGAGCAAGAAGCAAACGGATACGATCGTCGAGCTTGAGACCGAGCTCTCGAAAGCAAGGAAACAGGAGCGAGCCTATGAGGAAGCAATGGAACAGCTGCAAGCTGACTTGGATGCCCTCGAGCAGGATAACGTTAAGCTCAAGACTATGGCTGCACCAGAGAGACAAGGTACGAGGTTTATAGCGTCGGTTGCGCAAGGATGCTCAAAGGTCTCGTTCGACAGCTGCTGGAAATCAACCTGCCGAGTCAGAAAACGCCCCTATTGAAGGGAGTGTCGAAACCTCTCATTTGCTAGAACAGGTGCGTTACGCCACAAAGCTCACCACATAGCATCTCATCCACTCGTAGATCGAGGCCTTCCGTGGAGCAGTGAGGTTCCTACGGACAGAGAATTCGTATCTCAAAGGCCAAGACCTGCTGAAGGAGATCCAAGCCCTGCCTCCTCTTCCAGAACTTGTCCGCGTACCACCCACGCCACCTTTGGATCCATCGACCCTCTCCGATTCCGAAGAGTCCGAGTCGGACCTTCCGTCTCCGCCACTTAGCATTCGCTCCCTTGCCACTGAAACGAAAATGCTTTACCGAGACGTCATCAAATTCTCCTCGTCACCTCGTGTCGTCGACTTGTCCGCCCTGCACGCGAAACGCACCGAGAACGAGGGCAAGACGATCAGAGGGTGGATGCGGCGCAAGGACATGCCAGCGCAACAGGTGCTGGAGCGCAAGATGGAGGCTGAGCGACTAAGTAGACGAGTGAGAGGATTGATGGATCGCACCAGCGCACTATGATGATGGTTCTGATTACGGTTCGGGAACGCAGTATACTACGGTTCTACGCTAGGTTGAACGTCGAGGACTTGATTACGATACCATATAGTATAGCCTTTTAGACTTGCTCCCTATCTGTATACCCTTTTCGGAAGCTTTCTCTGAGTCCGGACACCTCGGAATTTGCTCGAACTCTGCATCACTAAGCCTTATCATCCAGGATTAACTTCCCGCCAAGTGTCGGTTCTCACGTGCTAGTAAACACGGATACATTGGATTCATCTAAAACACGGTGTAAGGTTCTACTCCAGGTTGACCGTCGACTCGGGATCCGACTGATTACGATACCATGTAGAATATAACCTTTTAGACTTGCGCTCTCACATTTTTAGGGGAAGTAATCTAGGTCTCGAAGCCTCGCTACTATTTTTGCGTTGCGAATTCAGATCCCAACCCTCGTGTGAATCCCCTATGAGTGTATTTGGAGGCCTACCAGTTTGGGGTTGGGGTGCAGAGCATCTATTATCAAGGGACATGATCCTTTGCCGTGTCAGTCGCTTTGCAGGAAGCTTACATGGGTCCGACTCGATGGGGTCGGAGAACATACACGAGACGCTCGCGATTTCAAGTTGCAAACCTGAGTGGCGGATTCGCGCGTTCGTTGGAGTCGTCCGACTCTACTATATTGACCGTCGGTCATAATTTTCAGATTATCATTCTTTGAAACGTTGATATCGTTTGCCGACGGGTTTGGACGCGGCCCCGTACATGCGAGGCTCCGGTGAGAGCTGCTTATTTTCCGGAAGATCGTACATCACGAATCGTAAGTGATACCGAGTCGAATGGCAGCTGCATCACTGCCTGGCACCGAATCCCGAGGGGCATAGTAGTAGTACTCCAGGGACGTCATTCGTCCTGTACATATGGGGTGTCTCGGCGAACGTGCTGGGCTGCGGTAGGAACCACCGGCGGTAGGGCGTGCCGACCAGTGTTGTGTCCATCCGGTGAGTTCCGATGCGGGCAGCTTTGGCCATTCCAACGACCCCAACAAAGGGGGCGGTGCAAGGGGCGCTGAGACGCGGGCTCCGGAGCTACGATACTTCGAGTACTTCCGAGTTGTCGGCCCGAATTTTATTTTCGCCTCAAACTGGCAGCTGGGATTTGCCATTCGGATCCGGCCAGCGGCGTCCGTATGCCAATATGATCGATAACATGCTTCGGGACGCCCTCACCAGAGATATTGGTATCTGAAACCCTCCGAGAGATGATCAATATTGACCAAAGTGATGTATGAAACAATTACTACATCGAAAACTTCGCAAGTTTCTACCCTCAGGGCGTGTATGTGCTTCGAGCGGGGGGAGTCGCGGCGACGTAAACTTGGTCTGATACCTATATAGTCACCATCCGAGCGTAGTGGAGATTGAAAGAAACCTTTTTCCTTCGAGCACGGTTCCACCAAGATGACGACCCGACCAGCAAAAATTTGGTGGA
The DNA here is from genome assembly GCA_038092875.1 of Lanmaoa pseudosensibilis. NCBI lineage: Eukaryota > Fungi > Basidiomycota > Agaricomycetes > Boletales > Boletaceae > Lanmaoa > Lanmaoa pseudosensibilis. The sequence continues at coordinate 16,249 of JBBPRF010000060.1, read as the reverse complement.
GCAATGCTGTTTTGTTTGTTTCCGTTCATATCAGTGCTTTCCTTGGGGTTTGCTGGATGCCCCCGACTCGCGTCGCCCGTGCGACCCTATGCATGTCTTTCATACTTTGGCAATTGGCTGACTTTGGGTGAGCACGTAGGGAATGAATGAGCATGTACGCACTCACCATCCAATGAAAAAGTGTGACTATCGGCTATCACAGGCTTTATTCGCATCGCGCCTTTCGAGCAAGCCTTCCAGTGCGAGTGGTACTCGTCGCTCTTGGCTCGAGTGCTTCCCAAGGATCCATCAAGGTACGTGGATACAATGTAACTTATTGCCCAATATACTGACCATTTAACCAGTGGTGGTAGGCTCATGACGTCCCTGTTCCAAAGAGCAGTAACTGACGAGGATACAGGTGCCTTCGACACCGTCTGCACCACGTAAGGAATTATTTTCACTTTATAAAGTGCTCTCATTGAACTTCAAAAGCGGTTCACGGATGATCCTGTTCACGACCCGTGAGCTCTGACATCACTCAAAGGGAGCACAATGATTGACCTCACCGCAACCTAAAGATATGCGGCGACACGAGGACTCTTTTATTCTCACATGGGATGGATCTTCTTCAAACCAAAGTACGAGCGTATCAACACCGTCGACCAGGAAGACCTCGAGAACGACCCGCGTGAGTGAGAGAAACCGAAAGAAATCTGTTCTCTGGTCCTAATTAGAGCATGCTAAGTCGTCCGTTTTCAACACAAGTATTATGGTCGGTACGCCATCATAACGTTGCTCCGAGCATGTCTTCAGGTTTTTCAGTTCCGATCGCATTCGTTCTCGGCTACGTTGTCCCGGTGTCCCTAGGCTATTCCTGGGGGGATCCTGTCGGAGCATTCATCTACGGAGGATTAGTGACCAGATTGGCAAGTGAGTCTATAGTCATGCCAAACCGCTTTTCGATCTGATATCTTCCCAAGTCTGGCATGCTACCTTTCTCGTGAATTCGTGAGTGAGGAAAAAACACGACTCGGGTGCCTTTGGGTCAAGCAATCGACAGGTTAGCACACTGGAACGGCTTACAGCCGTACTCCGACGAAGACACGTCCAAGAGCAATCTGGTATGTCCCGATGCCTGCGGTTGGACTAGGATAACTCGATCTTCTAGTTATTGGCCTTCCTGACCTGCGGAGAGGGAAACCATAATTTCGTGAGTCGTCGACACCACGTCGTGCAAAGCCCGTCTTTATATTTCTGCATCGTTTAGCATGTTAGACACAATATCCCGCTCCCCTGTCGATGAGACGCTTACTGCCGGCCAGCACGCATTTCCCCATGATTATAGGTCTGGCCCATCCAAACTGGATTGGGACCCATCGAAATGGATCATCGACGGTCTTCGCTATCTCGGTTTAGTCACGTCCGTTCGACGTGCTCGTCCAGAGGACATCGATGAAGCCAGGCACTACATGAGACAGAAAGCACTAGGAAAAGAAATGACGACAAGCGAATCAGACGAACCCCGGGGAGGTAAGGAGTGGACCATCGAGGAGATGCAGGTATACGCCGCTTCGAACCATGCACGATGTCTCATTGTCATCGATGGCTTCGTCGTGGACGTGACTGAGTATCTCAAAGAACATGTGAGTCAAGGAGTCATAGAACGTGCTTACACTGAATCTGACTTGGCACGGAAAGCCGGGAGGCGCAAAGCTACTCCGAGGCTACGCCATTCGAACTGAACAAGATGGAGAGTTGTGGAGGGATGCGAGCTGGGCTTTTCGTGGGGGACTGAACAACCACTCCAGAGCAGCGAAGCGAAGGATGTGCGGATTGCGTGTGGCTAAGCTGAAGGCTTGAACATCACTGTTAGTCTAAAGGGTAGAGGTCGAAACTTTTTGTTCTCATTGCAAACAACCTGATGGTGTAGTCTTGACCCATATGTTTGTTTGGCAAAGGTCTCCGAGTACAAAGTAAAACAAACATTAATCGTACCTATTCCCTCTACCGTTCCAGCCAACTCACCATGGCAGAAAGTTTTGATCTCGAGGAGCTCGTCCACCTCGAACAGACGTCCGCAAGCTCCGAGTCTCTCTCTCCTCTACATTTCTAAAACGACCCCCCTTCTACTAACAGATTCTATGACGCCGGCTACACAGACGGCTTCGACCACGGCCGCATCCACGGCCTGATCGAGGGGCGCGCGCTCGGCCGCGAGAAAGGATTCGAGATCTGGGAAGAGATTGGATTCTACGAAGGGTTTGCATCGACATGGCAAGCTATCTACGCACAGCGTGGACAAGAAGATCAGTTTAGTCCCTCTCCCTCTCCCTCTCTCTCTGCCCTAGATCGCAAATGAACACCAACTGACCAACGAACCCCCCATTCGCTTCACCATCCACGCATCCACGCATCCATCACCCACCATCCATCATTCACTCACACACCCCATGCCAACCCAACCCCCTCCGACTCCTCCAGACGCGCCGTTCATCACATTAAACATCTCCTCGATCTCATCCGCCAATTTCCGACCGTTAACCCTTCCCACCACCACTCGTCAGATGAGGACGAGATCGATTTGTCGAAACTGCAGCGCCAGATTCGTTCGCGGTACAAGGCACTCTGCGCTTCTTTCGGCGTTCGGCCCACGCTACGGGCCGGGGCCGGGAACGAAGATGCCGGAGAGCGAAGTGTGGTGGACGATGGGACCAACCCTAGCCCGCAGAACGCGAGTGCGAAACGCAACGTTTGGACGCTCGAGGGCGATGTCAAGCGTCCGACCATGCAGGGGTTGAGTTTCTAAAAGCCGATCTGGTCAATCGAGCTTGTTGCATATCCCATCGACTGGCTTTCGTCACACAAAGGAACGTTGCTCATAGATGCACCTTGCAGTATAGTGAGTGCCGTGAATGAGGGCCATTCCAATTGTCAGGATCAATGCTCAACAGCACAAGGTATCAGAAGAGCGCAATATTGCACGCTAGAGTTATATGACTCATGTTACATACAAGGGAGGGCATAGGCATATTACATACGAAGGTCAACAGCGCATAGGGAGAGCAGCATGACTACATGTTCTTAATACGTTGCACAATACACAAAGAATCGGGTGCTTCAATGTCCGCAACACGTCGTCGAACCATTCGTTCCGTTCGTGCCATTCCGATGGTACCCGTTGGCAAACGCAGGTGTGCTGTGGACGTCCTTGGTACCCGGAACGTCCATACTCGGGTTCTTGGTGAAGAAGCTGTTGGGCTTGAAGAGGATGTTGACGTGCTCCACGGGCATGCTGCGAGGCCAAAAAAAAGGTCAGCGGTGACATTTGCGAACGCGAATCAGATACTTACACAGGCCAGTCTTCCGGGCGCGGAATGTGCGTCGTGCCTGCAATCATTCAAAATGAGTTGCGCGAAGGGGACGGAGAGTGATGAGGCGCGCGCACCAACAGTGAGGTAAAGCACGATGTCCTCGTTATCGATGCTTCCTTGTCCTTCTTTGACCCATCTGCCAACAGAATCCTCAGGTTCCTCTCGAGTCTGTGGTACATACTTTCCACTTGGCCACATCCTTCCACCCTTTGATCCCTCGACATCCTTCACAACCCAAAGTGCCTTGTGCGCAAACGAAGCACGACGGGCAATCCATGAATCACTCTTCGACAAAAGAGGAAGTAAACCTCCCTTCATCATGATCTGATACGACGACGGTTTCCCGGAAGAGTAATGCGTCTTGTTCAGATTCGCGATCTTCCAACGACGCTCGGCGGCCCAGTCAAAGTCCCGCGCACCGTCTTCGACTTGATCCGCCAGGACACGTTCCTTGACGTGGAAGGCGTTACCCGCAAAGTTCTCTTTTGAACCTGTCGGCGCGTCGAGAGAAACGATGTCAGATTCAATGACAGAGTTGCGGATCCCGTCGAGCATTGGGTCCACGCGGACCGAGAAGACGTGTTGGTGGACATGCGCATTGACACCTGGTGCAACGACAGTTCCGTGAGGATTGGGTTCGTTAGGACCAGCAACGTAAACTTGTAAAATCCCACTAAGCCGGATCTCAAGCTCAATGTTGCCATCTTGGTAGAAGTAATAGTTCCAGATGTACTCTGTTGAATGCATATCAGCCACAGCACGGAAGAAATGAGGATGACCTGACCATAGTTGGCAAGGGTGCAGACCATGCTGACCACGAGACGTCTACTTCTTACGGTGTGCGAACGGCCTCCTGGGCGGTAGTCAGTGTGCTTCCAGAGGACGCCAGCATCCTCTTCATGAATGCAGATCGCGTTCTTTATGACGAACGCTGTTCCAGCATGGGTAACGTATGCACCGGGCTGTGATGCGAATCAGTGAGCGTTCTGATTAATCACACGCTTACGTACCAGATAGTGGATCTTGCCTAGACAGTCACATCCGAGAGAGAGATCATTAGCCATGGTGCCCATACCATATTCACCACTGAAGCTAGATAAGTCAATGCTCGACGTTGAATTAGTTCAATAACCCACGAATCAAATGCGAATTTCCTGGAGTGAGGGAATTCTGGTGCTCCATAGGGTACCACCATTTCCACGAGACTGAGACGGTAAAAGACAGGTCGGATCTCTCCATCGTCGTTGTATGTAATCGTTGATAACGCAACACCTTCACGGTGGGTGAAAGCTGTCGGGGATGTTAGAACACTTTGACCACAATGAAGGAATAGAACGCTCACAAATGTGCATCTTCCATTTCTGCCATTCTAGTGTGTGTCCGTCCATCTTGAAAGACACACCCTCTGGCTGTAAGATGTGTAAAGGCTTGACGTCTTCGCGTGGCTTGTATGTTGGGTCGGTTTGCTCCATTAGATCCGGAAGGAAGTCGAACGGAGTGAGTGGGGGCGGTATTCGTTCACGATTCGACTTGGCGAACGACTCGTCCGAGAGCGGAAGCGGCTCTGTCGTTTCGATGCTGAGCTTGTGCGATCCTTGTGCGGTGTGCCTATAACCCGGGGGAAAGTCAATCTGGACGACTTTTTCTGCTACCGAGTCAACGACTGGAATGAAATCCTAAAATACACTCAACGTCAAAAATGGCATGAAGAAAGTAACTAAAAGGACAAAGATTGACAAGGGGGTGTGCATAGAGATTGTCGTGCTCTGAGAAACGTGCAAAGAGAAGAGCTTGTTGAAGGCGCTGATGCTTGGGGAATCGGTCGTCATAACCAATCGCCCAACCATCGGCGTATATTTCATGGGGCTCGATGCCTGCGTTTGTTGAGTGTTGTTTGTCTGTCGGGGAGTAGACCGGTGCTTACCGACTTGCTTGGCGAGCGCTTGAACTTTGGGGTCATTACGGACAATGACCTCGCACATTGTAAGCTCCTCAACCGTGATCTGGGGTTCTGAACCCTCGGGGACCTGGTCGATGGACTCGACTTCCCACTCTCCACCGTTGAGAGCCAGGATTGCATTGTAGCAACCTCTGGTGTGGAATGGTCGTATGAGCGATCATGCCCTGTGGATGAAGTACTCACCCATTTATGACGTCGAGGAACTGATCATATATTAGGGATAAGTATCAAGAAGCTGAGATTGCGCTTACATCAGACTCGGCCTTCCTGATGATGTCAACGGGCGCTTCGGGGTTGCCGCCCGGTGTGAGGGGAATACCGAGTGCAGCGAGAACGTCCCTCTTCGGAGGCGGGAGAAGACTGCACGTGATGAAACGGACGGCCTTGATAGGTGTGTTGGAAGCAGTATAATGCCTGATGGCGAGTGTCACCGCATTAATCTAAATGGGACGTGCGAACGATGGTTTAGTGCGGATGACGACGACCAATCGGAAAACAGACCTCGTCGGGGGTGAGAGGGTCGAGGGGGTGGTTAAACTTGGAAGGCTTGACAGCAGCATAGGTCTTGTGGACCGTTGTGGGGGTGGCAAGCAGTGCGGATGGTGTCATAATATTGTGGGGTAGATGGGAGCACAGTCAAAGCGAGGCTGATAGGCCACTGGAGGGACAGATCTGGGAATTTGACCCTCCCCTTTATAGGCCGCGCCCGAACCTGAGAACGATAACGTCGGGCGCGTCTTATCAATATAACCGGGTCATATATTAAGTAATGGTGGGGTGCCGCTTAGATAAGATAAGACCAACCGACCTACCTCCGAACTCATTGCCAATGGATTGCAAAACTCGCCGTGTAGTTCGGTTCAGTCGAGTTGCAATCAAGAGGGAAGCAAATCCCGACTTCTTGTCCGCAGCACTACCACGTTCTCTTCGGCGCCGACGACCGCTTATCTACCATTTCCAAATTCAATGAACATGAACGTTGACTCAGGAACTGGGGGAATAGTTGTAATCTGAGAAAAGTCACGGGTGTGGGGCCCCGTAGTGGCGCAAAGATAGTGGATCCTGAAGAAGAACCCAGAGAGAAACCCAGCGGAGTACGGGATGCGAATATGGATCAATGGGTCAGGTGGTCGCACATGTTACGTTGTGTCCGCTCCGGTAAAGACGGCAAAGTTATCTGCGGGCGCTTAGTGCTAACCGGACTCAGGTACATCAATCGCCACCCTGCGGAGGAGGACCACTCCAAAGAAACCAAGACGAGGGAGGAACTCGGGGAATACTATCAGGTTGGACTCTAGACTCGGGACAAGACTTGCCCACTGCAGTCCCAAGACTCACTGGGGCCGTGTGAAAAGAGCCGCGGCGTTATCTAATCTTACTCATGCTTTCGCAGGACGCCTTGAGGAACAGGAAGCGAAATGCACAGTTGAATGACACGACCCAGGGGACCGGGAACCGACGGAAGCCGAAAAGGATGTGAAGCGAAAACGCGCGAGTTCGGTGATGAACCCGAGGCCGATAAGAAACAGCGAGCGTCTATCGAGGCAGACGACCGCGAGAAAGAGAAAGAACCAATAAGCCCTCAAGGCCTACGGTGGTCTCGAGTGCTAACTAGGCGTTTCCCGAGGAAGAGGGGAGATGTTAAGCTACATGTCAATTGTATCCAACATACGTCGAGTAGAGAAGCTCGTTCTCGTGCCATGGTAACGACCTTCCTGATTCGCGTGTCTGTTTTGCCAGTTTGGAACTTGCAAGGATTGACCGACTCAATCAGCCAGTCCGTACGACCACAATGACTGTCGAGAACGGCGCGAACGGGGTGCACGGCCAACCAATGTATTGTTCGTCACAACTCGCTCACCAAGACCTTATGACACCGTCGCCCTCCTCCACGGACTTATCGCCAACCCGCGAAAGCAATCAAGCGGACCCAGCGTTGTCAGCAGACCAGAAGAAGAAGAAAAAGAAAAAGAAGGCAAACAAGGCTGCCTCTAACGACTTGTCCTCACGAAACCCGACCTCAGACGCAGAGCGTCCTCCCGTGCTCTGCATCAGCAGAAACAAGCATTGGAAATATATCAGCTCATACCATGTCCGTCCTACATCTTCGTCCTCCCAGTTGAACCATCTTGTCATATTTTTTTTTCTTCATCAGGGTCCGTGGCTTCAACTCCCTCTCGAGTTGCTCGAGTCCCTTCTCGTCCTGAACCTCGACCCCGCGGCACTCTCCGCTGCGAAAACACCCTCGCAAATTCTACACTCGTCCTGGATCCCAAATTCATCACATTCAACTCTCCACGCGCGTGCACTTCCTCGTCCACGTGACATCGATAGAGGACTCCACGCACTTCCTGACCACACACCGCCTGACTCACCCCGTCGCAATTTCAACACCTTGCCTTCGCCATATACCGCTGCCTCGACCCCACTTCTCCCTATACCAGGCAAGCCAACTCCTCCCCCCATTGATCCCGGCGTGTTCCGTAATGTAACAGCGATCCGCCGTCTGATCGATGAGGCAGCTGAACTTTCGGTGCGTGCATCATCTGGTCTATCCCTTGCTGGTATTGGATCCATGCGTGGAGGGAGCCATGGTGCATGGCCAACTGCCCAGAGCCTTGGGCTTGATGGTTCAGGCAGCATGGGCGGTGGAAGAAACGTCGCCATGAGTGCGATGCGTGTGCATCGACTGCGGGCACTCGCTGTACAAAAGCTTGCCGCGGCTTACAAAGCCGACGAGATCGCCAGCAGCGTCATGGTCATGCAGGGCGGGAGCGTCTTTGACGACATCGCCGAAAGAGTCCTCAGACATGGTAGGTCTTTGCTTGCCATCTGCAGTTTGTCCCTGTCCGAACATGGTCATAGATCCCGACGATGCTGATGCGAAATACGTACACTTTTTTCACGAGAAGATACCCTCTCGGTACGTGAGCCACGACTGAAAAGTGCCCTTTTGAACAGTCGGAACAGTGCAAACAGACAATTGGCAGATTCCACTACTACCCAGGTACTGGATGAACTCATTGCTGCCCACCCGCAGCGACTTGAATATTATCGAACACGAGGCATCGTGCATTGTTTCCGCGATGAATACACGCTCGCTACCAAAGACTTCACATATGCCCTCAAGGAAGCTCGTACTGCACGCAAGGGTCGGACAGCACACCGTAGCATCAAGTTACCATCCGAATCACGGGGAAAGGGCAGTAAGAAGAAGAAAGGCTCAAACAAGACCAACGGCCAAGCGCCGCCAAATGGTACAAGTGATTCCGCGGAAGGATCCACTGTCGAAGGGCCAGACGGGGAACCGCTCTTGCTGCACCCGTCCGTTTCACCCGATGCACCAGATCCCATTGAGCCTCAACTGCTGTTCTTGAGGGGTGCGACCTATCTGCAACAGGCGCTGCATCTTATCGAGTCCGCGATTATGAAACTCGAGGGCCTGAGTAAGGCGGGGTCGACTTCTGACGGTACCGAGTTGCGCTTATGCTATCTCGTCAACGGTCGTTATGGCGGTGTCGAGATTAGCAACCCGGATGGTCCTTTGGGGAAAAGTGATGGTCCAAAGGCACACGCTTACAGAAGCGTGTTGGGAGAGGAGTCCTTCCGCGAGGACATTGGGGGCCATCTACGCAAGTGCATTCGAGATCATGAACGCTTCCTCGCGCACTTTGGCACGCTCGAAGGGCCGCCACCCATGGCCAGTGAGGACACATCTGCTGACCTTGCTCGGAGGATTGAGATAGCGTTCTTGCTGTCAGAGATGGCACGACCTGGGAATCACAGCGGGGGGACAACAGGTCTCGCGGGAGTGGAGTCCAGCCTCCAGCCCATGTTCACCACCTACCATCCCCTGCTCGTGGAGTCCCATTTCACCATCTTAACCTGCCAGCTCATGCTTGCGGAATTGCCGACGCTCTTGACGACATTTGCACACGCAGCTGTTCTTGTTGACGCGCTCGAGGGATACCCCGTCTTCCTCCCCCCAAGATCCATGGCTCAGGCCGAGTTCGTCGAGGTGCTCGAGCGTCTCGCATCAGGTTGGAAAACCGGCATCCAGCCTCACTCGGCGATGCGTGCCGGGTCCGTGGCAGGCAGGCTGGCGATAGAAGCGCCTCCCGTGTCGCCGTCCGGTTCCCTGCTCGAAATGATGTCCTCTTCCTCCTCGGGCGACACCGCTGATTCATTCTCTACCCCGTTTGCTTCGACATCGTCTGCCGTTCGAGGCACGGCTACTCCCTTGTTGAATACCCCCGGTCGCGATACGCCCTCTCCATACAAGCAGGCCCGTGTAGACCTTGCCGAGGCACTCGACTGCGCGCGGATCTTACTCGTCCCTGTTGCGGCGAGACAAAAAGAACGAGCTTCACAGGCGGCGGCGGAAAAAGCGTCCAATAACACCAAGAAGAAGCCATTGAACATCAACATCCCACTTCACGGCCCCCGAGTGGAGATCATCCTTGCCTGGCTCGCAGCTGTTCATTTAGTGGAGTTTGAAAGCGTTGCTTGAGGATTTCCCAGTGCGAGGACATGGAAGATCGAATGAATGGCAAGGATCTCATGGGATCTATGGTGGAGGGGAAAAATAAAACAAACAAGCAAGGCGATTGGGTCAGATGTATGCACCGTGATTGATTGACCGGTTTGTTCAGATCAAGTATACATTGCGGTTGAGATATCACCACCCGTCTAAGTATACTGCCAGAATGTATTTGCGCCAGTGAGGCTACTGAATTGAACGAACGTTTTGATTGATTCCTTTGAGACTGGATCTCAAGCCACCACCATGCACCAACTGCATGTTTGACCACAAGGTATCACCGTTCCTTGCTGGTATTCAAATCCTTTCTCGCTTGCCGTACGAACGGTTCAAAATAAGCGGCGACCCATGGAACGGACAGGATTGCGGCGAGCACGATGGGGATGAGGAAGCCCACGGTGGGTAGTAAAGTAGCCGGAAGCACGCCCATGTACAGCGGTTCCAAGATCACGACGAACTGCACAGTTCCCCTTCCCTGTTCGTCGACGACCGCTAAATTAGCCGGTATGGCATCGCTGCCTGGGCGAGAAATGAGATTGGGAATGGGAATAGGAATAGGAACGCGAGGCAGAGGTGGAATTGAAACTGGAAAAGACGAGTGCGATCGAGAACTGGGAGTGGGAACGCCCGCGTGCACGGCGCGGATACGTGCGTATCTGGAGCGCGTGATGGGGGTGTGTGGCGTCGACGACGTGTGGGGGGAAGAACTACCGTGTGTGCTCTCTCGCCCGGGCCTCGTCTCGATCAAGTCTCGCTCTGATAGTCGGGCGAGAAGATCTTGGGGGGAGTACATCGTTATCGTAAAGTCCGCGGGGGTCTGGATGTGTGTGTGTGTCACAATGTGTATGTGTACGTTGTCCCGTGGTGTTTTTTGGGGGGATAATTGATATCAGAAATCCGTTGAGCAAAAAAACAACCCTGGAAAGTCGATAATATGATGAAATCTTAATGAAACTTACGGAAGCAGGCCAAGACAAGCGAAGAGTGAAGGTGGAGTAGGATGCCCATTTTTCGTCGTCTAGGTTCAGGAAGAGCCACAGCTCGTGGGGGCACGAAAACGGGGGCACGATTTTGTCGTCTTGTTCACACACTTGATGGAGAGGTGTATGAAGCGCAGCGGGCTCGAGCGTCCATTGCCGCTCATTATCTGATGGATGAAGCTTTGACCTGGCCGGGATGAAAAAGAGGCTGCGTGAGGCCCTCCTGCCCCCGAACGAGGTGTGGTAGGGAACGCACCAATTTCCGACTACATCTAAAGGAAGATCAACTGTCCGCTCTTGAGAGGACGAGAAGTTGATAATTTCCGTGTTGGCGGCAACCTCGTGACATAAAAAGGGTAGGAGATAGAAGAGATAGAGCGATGGCGGGCTAAACCAGTTGACCTTCATGTGGCGTCGTTGAGTGCTCGCTGTCAAGTCAACGAACGAACGCCGTCGACACTGTTGGATCTTTCCAAACCTTGTTAGACGGTGGCGAACAATTTGGTGCTGATCATGGTATCAATATATTGGCCATCACGACGAGACAACAACCAAATGAATAGCTATGGTAAGCAAGCCGATAGTATTTGCACGAGGCACTAAACTATGAATGGGCGGCCATCTGGGTATGGCAAGTCTATAGGCGCCACCAACAAGCTTTGGATTCAGGTCCATCGGGAAACCGTCACGGACTTTCAAGATGTAGCTAACCTAGATTTTCATACTCAGAGCAATGTTCGATGGAGACGAATCACCTCTCACTCACCTTGAATTCTCAGTCTGTGCATGTCACGCAACAGGTTATCCATCCCCTCGCGCGCGGCCTTAAACCTCAACACGCCACACCTCTCGCTTTCGACATGTTGGCACAGGGCACTGAGTGTCCTGAACGTTGTGAGACAGGTTGGGAGAGGGCAGCGGTATATTTTTTCTTCGTGCCTTGGACTCGCGAGATGGCGGTTGAGGGCGTCAAGTGTCCTGAAAGTGTTGTGGCAAAGCACACACTCGTACGCTTTGGCATACTCATTCCATGACCGCTCTGTGGCGATATACCGAGTGGAACCACCATCGGTGAGGAGTCGTGACGGAACGGTGATGGCATTGGTACGATCATGCAGCTGGACCCATCGGTTGATCATGTTGCGGTCGGCACCGGACGTGCATGTCCCAGACTCTAGGTGAAGTATCATTGCCGACTTGCTGACAAAGGATTGCGTGCAACCACGGTATTGGAATGCACAGGGTACATTCTTTGGGCGATGTACGCTGGAGTTCATGTGCTGAGGCAAATCGTCAATCGACTGTCAAGATCAATAAACCACAAATGCACCCACCGCACGCAGGTTGCTCTCGGAGTTGAAAACACGGCGACAGTCGACGCAGTAGTAATGAGACTGGCGGTTGTGTTCGTGCAGGCCAAAGTCATTCTTGAAGAACCGGTCACAGCGGTCGCAGTAGTGGTGTTCGTTGAGGCAGTGGTCAATCAGGTCCTCGTTGTCTTCAAAATGGGATTCGCATTCGCGACAGTAGTGATGTCTGGGACTCTGGATATAGTGCTGATGGAGACCCCACGCGGTGTCAAAGTCCATATTACAGTCATCGCAGATGTTGTGACGGGAAGAGTTTGAGATGTGCTGGTGGTATGAGTACCAGGACGAGAAATAGCGGTCGCAGCGATCGCAGGAGGTCATGAGTGGCGACTGGAATCGGGGTTGGGGGGAAATCCCTTATATCGTTGATATCAGGGGTCCTACACGCGTTTGCTGTGAGCACGTGACCATACTTATGTTCTCCTGACACGACTAGAAAGTACCACAGACGTCTGCGATGATCTCCAATTCGGCACAGAAAGCCAAGCGACGGACACACGCGATCAATTGACAAAGGATTGTGTCTATGTTAGGATTGAACGCTTGAGAACGGGCATACGTACCTCTACGGTATATACCCGCACCGACTCGTTAATGTTGTGGGTTGCCACGGTGTACCGCGGTATTGTAAGTGACCCGCGGGTTGCAGACGATTTTTAGTTACAAGATACTATGGCTATTCAACCTCGTTGTACTTTCCGACCACACTAACAAAATCACGACTGTGTGGCGTGACCATAGTATAAAAGCCCTGGATGGAGGCTGCTGACAGGCGAAGTTTAACAGCTGCTGCGCCTGCGAGAACATGCATTCAACAGACACGGACGAAGCTGGGGGTGAATATTGTTAACAAGGTGCCAAAAAGGAGATGAAAAACTTACCCGGTGCACTCGAGTAGTCTAAAGCCATCTGAGATAGGTTAGGAAACCCTTTCTGGCATGGAGCTTCACTCCACCATATCATACAATCACTACCTTCTCGATGGGCTGCTGAAGGTAGTCATCTAGTTCATCAATAGTTCCCTGAGCTGCACTCACTCATATAAAGTTGAATTCGGAGGTCTTATGCCCAGTTGCTAGTACTGAAAATGTCTAATTAGCCTAATGGACTTCAAATTTCCATGCTGCTCAAGAGATTGCTCAACGACTGGAACTCAATTGAACCCGCCAAGCTTGTAACTTAAAACGGGAATCATGGCCTGGATCTAGTGCTGAAAAGGTTTAGTGTACAATGAGAGCATGATGTGTTAGGGGTAAACCCGTCGTGAACCCATACATCATGATGGGTCGACACGGTATAGCCACGGGTTCCCAAGCGGCACACCATACCCGCACCCGCTAGTATACCCGTCAACCATAACACCGCAGGTTTACCCGTACCCGTGCTCCACCCTAATATGAGTCTGAGTCCGAGTCCGATTCTGATTCGTAACGATGCGCGCGGGAGTTCTCCATGTGCTGAGGCAAATCGTCAATCGGCTGTCAAGAACAATAAACCACAAATGCACCCACCGCACACAGGTTGCTCTCAGCGTTGAAAACACGGCGACAGTCGACGCAGTAGTAATGAGACTGGCGGTTGTGTTCGTGCAGGCCAAAGTCATTCTTGAAGAACCGGTCACAGTCGGCGCAGTAGTAGTGTTCGTTGAGGCAGTGGTCAATCAGGTCCTCGTTGTCTTCAAAATGGGATTCGCATTCGCGACAATAGTGATGTCTGGGACTCTGAGATGGAGACCCCACCCAGTGTCAAAGTCCCTATCACAGTCATCACAGACGTTGTGACGGGAAGAATTTGAGATGTGCTGGTGGTACGAGTACGAGGACTGGAAAGAGCGGTCGCAGCGATCACAGTAATGGGAATCGCGTTCGGGGAAACCGATTTGGTATTAGGGGTCCTACACGCGTTTGGTGTGGGCACGTGACCATACTTCTTGTTCTCCCGGCACGACTAGAAAATACCACACGCACGTCTGCACACCTCTGCAATGTACTCCAATTCAGCACAGAAAGCCAAACGACGGACACACACACGTCCAGAACTCTCAGACGAACAAAAGCAAGAGATAAAAGAGGCTTTTGAGCTCTTCGATACAGACAAGGATGGCTCCTTGGACTACCACGAGCTTAAGGTCGCGATGCGTGCTCTCGGTTTCGACATGAAGAAGGCAGAAGTACTCAAAATACTCAGGGACCACGACAAGAGCGGTCACGGCCTCATGGAGTTTGAGGACTTTGCAAAGATCAGTTGAGTCATCTCTTTCGACTGCGCCTGCCCGCACTGCCGTATTGCACGCTCGCGCCCCGACATGATATTACTGCCAGTCGCCAGGTCCCTTGATAGTGGCTTCGCGGGCCCCGCTGCTTTTTCCTAATTTCGTCCTTATTGATATCATTACTCATCTCGGATTTCCAGTGAGCGAACGGATCCTCGCACGAGATCCGATGGAAGAGATCCGTCGTGCCTTCCAATTGTTCGATGACGATAACACGGGCAAGATTAGTCTACGGAACCTCAGAAGAGTGGCCAAGGAAATTGGTGACCGTTTGGAGGATGACGAACTGTAAGTGTGATCGCCCTCAAAGTTCCACTTTTAGGGCGCAAAACGCTGCTAAGCGCAGCACCTGAGCCCAGTACCCTGTTTCTGGCCACGGCGCTGTGCGACCGTCTTTCACTTTGCCGTGCCAATTTTTGCTCGCCGCTATTTCCCAAAAACGCGATTATTTCTCCATTTGTGTTCCATATTTGCTCACCTCTGGTCTTCCATTTTCCTCAGGCAAGCGATGATAGACGAATTTGACCTGGACCAAGATGGTGAAATCAACGAACAGGAATTCTTTGCAATCATGACAGATGATGCATAGTATCTGCCGCAGTCGTCTCGCCTCAATCATTCCTTGTTGAAACTTGCTAATAATATGGCCACTCGTTCGAGATTATCACGCTACTATTCCCCGTCGCTATCTACTATCTCCGTCCATCCTTGGCATGACCCCCCGATCGCTTTTCCTTTTCTCTCTCTGTCTAGTATGTTCTTTTTTTCTCACCCGATCATTTGCCAGCCGCGTCTGACTCATATTATTTCTTCCGCACAGCTGCATGATCGCTGCCGTATATATTTGTCCGTCCCTCCAGCTCCCATCTGTAGCCATCGTAATACAGTACTTTTCCGTGCTGACGATTTTCGCCGAGACATCGCGTCTGCCCAGCGGTCGCAAAACACTCGCTGAGTCCCAACTTCCGGACCCCTTGAAATGAGTTTGAGAGCGCACCACTGATCTGGCGTAAGCTGTCCCGTTCATGACCGAGATATAGCCAAGATCAGGTTGCTCTGGGCCGCTCGCAAGCTATCACATGAAAATGTCAGAATAAGCAGCTCCGCTCAAACGTATTCACTCCTTCATTCATCCAATCAGAAACCGTCCCTAAGAGAAAAGAGTAAGGGAACCTCCACACATAGCCCAAGACACCGTACCATACTTTACAACCATAACGTATTGCTACATACTCTGACCGATTGGTACAATAACAATATGACAAGTCAGATCTGGGAATGTTCGAATGTGATGATGCAGAATAATGATACAGAATCCTTCACCGTCTCGATGAACGGGGATAAAATACAGGAAAGAAAGGTCGTGAAGGGCGTGGAAAATCGTTAGAATCTACAACCGGTGCTCGGTTAATCGAGGGGGGATGTCATTGACTGATTGTGAAAAAGAAATAGAGGTGTGCGAGAATTTCATGAAAAGCCAGCACGAGCATGGGTGGGGAAGGGGGGCCTAATTGGCAGCTTTACCTATCCTAGTGCGGAAGAGGATACGCGTCCGGAAGTTGCCTTTGATAAATGTGACAGCGCTGGCGATGTTGAGACCGAGGAGTTGATGGAAGCATGGTGGCATGGAAAGATCGCGGAATCCGGGCGAACATAAACCAAGAATCGTCGAAGCGAGGACAGCATGGCCTGTGGGTATATCGCAAGCGCACAGGAAACCATGGAGCGGCGGCGGAGACAGAATGGTGACTGCCTCGACGACAGTGCCCAGCGT
>JBBPRF010000059.1:0-76753 GCA_038092875.1 Lanmaoa pseudosensibilis | reverse complement strand
GATCTGTGATCTTGAGCGCAGCATCGACTTCGACGTCCAACGACGCGAGGATGTTCCTGTGCAAGTGGGACAACAAAAATTTGTGAAATGGATAGATATCAAATTTGACTCGGACCACTACAGCATCATACATCTTGCATCAAACAACCTCACGATCTCTCATGCTTGCTCTTGCTCTCAGGGTACAACTGGGGGAGTTCGTCAACCCAATGCCATCAAGCCGCAGGTATGGCTCACCTTTCCGGGATTGAACAAGTTTAGCGGATCAATCGCCCGTTTCACCGTCTTCATGAGCTCTACCGTGTCCTCCCCAAGTTCCTCCACGAGGTACTCTTTCTTTCCAATCCCGACGCCATGTTCGCCCGTACCTGACGTGTCCGAGACAGTCAATACACAAACGTTAAGAAGGCGTTCAGAAGAGAGGACATACACGTGCCGTCCATGGCAATCGCACGGTGGATGAGTCTGTGAACGGCTTCGCTGACGGATTGGAGTTCTTGATCGTCACGAAAGAGGATGAGTCCGTGGAAGTTGCCTGATATCCGATCCGTGGTCAAGTATGGTTGACGTCCGCGTGAGGGACGTACCGTCTCCGACATGTCCAACGATGGTAGACTTGAGCCCGGATTTGGCGAGGTCCTCTTTCGTCTCATACACGAGCTGAGGGAGCTTGGATACTGGAACGCTACGCCGTTTCATCAACAATTCGTCTCTTACCGGCGAAGAAAATGAAAAAGTATTACCATACGTCCGTCGTCCAACACTTCATCCCGGGATGGGACGCCAAAGTAGATGTAAGTGCATACTTTCTGTTCTCCCAGAGATTGTCCGCTTCCTCGTCCGTCGCCGCGAATTCGAACCTGGTGCTGCTGTGCATCCGAACGATTTGTTGGACGACGCGGGAGGTTTCGGCGATGGACTCCGGGGAACCTTGAAGTTTGAAGAAAAGGGTGTCTTGGACTGGGTAGGGTTTCTCGACTATGCCGGCTGTGTTGATGGCAGACATCACTATGGATCGTACAAGTCAGGTGAGTGTTTCTTTTAATGGCATAAACACAGACTGTGATCGTCAAGAAGTTCTATACATTCTGGATGTGTTGTCAACGAAACTGCGTACACGAGACGGATGGATACAAACGTATGTGAGGGCCATAAGGTGTATTGAGAATCTCTTGAACGGCGCTGACGGCGTTTTTGACATTCGGAAACTGCGCCATTGCGACTTTCGTCGGAACGCGCGGTGCGAGACGAAGCGTAGCTGTTCTCGTTTAAACCAGGCATTTATCGGGAGCGTAGAAGATTTTACCCTCAGTTACAATGCCCAAAGTACCCTCTGCACCGATGAAAAGCTTTGTAGTGTCAAACCCGGCGGACGACTTGCGAGCTCTTTGGCGCGTCTTGATAATTTTACCAGACGGAAGTACGACTGTCTGGTGGTTGGTTTGTTGTGTAATTGATTGTAAAACAATGCCAAAAACAACACTTACGACGTTTAGGAACCATTCTGCCTTTGCGGTACCATATCTAACGGCGTTCGCTGTATAAAATTGGAATCACATCGGTAGGAAGAGTTGAGTAGTGAACACTTACTGCCGGAGCACCCCGTACCGATCATCCCACCTATCGTCTTCCACGACCATCACGACCCACCTTGACACCCGAAGAGGAAATGACTCACAGCACCTGGACCTGGGTCAAGCTAAGTGTGATGCTAAGCACTGCTGATCCGGCATTTGGAATAGGCTTACAGGAAAGAAAAGAGGTATACCTTTCTCTTTGAGAACGTGATTGATGTCCTCCCACCGAACGCCAGCTTGGCACCGAAGGTCACCATCGGCCTCTGTGGAAAAGGAGTTCCATATCTTGTTTACGTCTACGCAAGTCCAACGTACGTACCGTTGATTTCCAAAATTTGGTCCATGGCAGACATATCAATACATATACTACCCGAGGGATACTAGATGCCCATTCCATCAAGACGCCGACTACAACGCAATTCCAGCAAGCGTACTCACACCACTGAAATGGCCCTCTAAGCTCGTCGCGCCGCTATAGGGAACGAGAGGGACTCTGTACTTGCGGGATATATCGACGACCTTGACGACATCCTCTGTGGTCTTGACCTGGACGATAACGGAGTGGGGTGAGCTGGGGTGGTATGAGTTTTCCGAGGAGCCGTAGAGCTCGAGGGAGTCTTTGTTCGTTTGCACGCGGTATTCGCCAGGAAGAGCGCGTCGGAGGTCTTCGATGGCCTTTTCGACGTCGTCTGGGGTACCATGAGAGGATGAGAATGAGACGGGGGTATCGGTGGACGAAAGCAGGGGTTGAGAATTGGACGGCGAATCGACGGCCTTGTTCTGGTGGTGAACGTATCTGCTGGAGTGGTCGGACCCAGACTGGGTGGTGTCGTGTGTCGCCCCCATTGTGAGAGGTCTGAACTGATCGAAGGTGCCATTCCGCAGTGCGTGGAGGCCGAATCCGAGGGTACCGAATGTAAGGAGAGCACCTACGACGAACCTACCCACGTAGATCGCGTCTTCGTGTTGGCGAAGTCTTGGGTGAGAACTCGTGTAGTGTCTGACCCGGAGACAACTTGATGGAAAGGGTACTCTGCCCGTACAAACACGCATTGAAAGATGCATGAACCTTGCTGGAATCATGGCTCTTGCCAGTGTCCGGGATGGGGTCGATGGTGTATTCGGGCCGAGCGACTCCGGAGTGTTGAACAAACATTTTTTCCCTGAAACTTCCATAACGAGATGACATTATCGTCTGGATAATTTCGTGCCAAACTGGGTTGCTTTGAGAACGGGCAGCGAAATCTCCCCGAATCAGACCTAAACTTCGAGAGTCATAGCATAGACGAGGAGCAGCAACGTCCGGATGTCGCGACAGGGTGGAAAGTTGAAGCCTTTAAAGGTCTGTCTCACTGATCTGACACCATCTCCTCTCATCCTGGTCCGACTCGTACTGTAGGCTCCCAAGAAAGAGCAAAAAGAGGACAACGAAGATGACAAGGCCTTCAAGGAGAAGAAGAAGGCTGAGGAGGCTGCTCTGAAGGCTGCAAGGGATAAAGGTACGCACGGCCTGGTTACGGAGGTAGTTCGATCACCGATCTGCGATGGAAACCCACAGCTACCAAAGGTATGAATACATCTCATCACTCTGCTCCAGCGTCGTTGAGTATCGATTGGCTTATCAGGTGGTGCGCCTGGCGGTGGAATCAAGAAGTATGTCGAATCTTTGATCTGGTGGTTGGTTGCAGCAAATATCAACGTGCTCTCAGGTCTTCCGGGAAGAAATAAGCAGGTGGATGTGTGGTGGATGTATGATCTTATCCAGACGTGTACATTCGTTTCTCGTATCTGTATGCTGTCGACGTCTTGTTTTGCTCAACCACATGACGGATCGATCGATGAGATTGGATTGCTAGTACCACGATGAGCACGACCTCTCGAGGCTGGCGCGTCGAGCTCGATCGCGTTTGGCTTGTGCGCTGTCTCTTGTCTGTGCTCGATTGTCGTTGACATGACCCGTGTAGGTGCTCGGTCCATTTCCAGTCCACGCTCGCGAACAGCACTTTCTTTCCCCTGCATACCCCCTCGATCGTGAGTCCGTTCCATCCTCCAGCTGCACTCGGTCTCATTCGTCCGTCTCAGTCTCTTTGCCGATTTCGACCGCTGCACGGTACCCCTCATCGCTCACCCACACCGCCTGTGCCTCCTGGTCACAGACAACAGCAGATCCCCATGGCACCATCCACGTATCCCACCCTTCCGTTCCCTGGGATCAGATACGTGCGACAGAAGGTTGGGCGGGTCTTCAACACGTGAACGTGTTGCGGGGTTGCCTATCTGTCTACCCACCGTCCGACGTCAGTGGAGACGCCTTGGATCCCCTACTCCGCACAGAACTTCTCCAGGGGGCCTTTTTTACAATTCTTCCCCCACCTGATTCTCTGGAAAGAAAGACTCACGTCCCAAAGTGGCATTGCGGGAATATCTACACGTTGGAGAGGGCTCCGGTGCAGTTGGTTAGATTACCCGTGTCGCCCACGAGGAATAAGGAAGGAATGAAGTATGAGGTGATTATATGCGCTCCCTATGAGGTGTGTCGATCCTTGTCATCTCCATCTTCCACTGGCACAAGGCTGACCTTGTTCAACGACTCGACCCTCTATGCAGATACGCCTTTTTGGCGACCCATCTGCATACTCTTCACCTCACCCAATCCTAACACTCAATTTCTCCGTCTCTCTTCAGTTCCCTTGCTTCCCGACGCATTCACTAGAGACAGATGGAATCCAACTCCCCGTCGACAACGCACCACTTCAGCATATCCTCGCACGTTCGGTAATCCCACACATTGTCGATGGCACGCCGTTCGGAGACGCAGTCGGTATCGGGGTTCAGTGTCTCGATTTCGGGCGCCGGACAGGGGAAGGCCAGGGGTGCTGGTCGGCCATCCGTGCGCACCTTGTTCCGAACTCAATACATCTTCCACCCTCATTGTCCGTGGCACTCCTCGATGAGGTACCCGTACGCATTGCACCAACCCAAACCCGCATCATACCCCTCCGATTATGTATATCCTCACTTGAAAGAATACCAGAGGAGGTCAAGCAGCTAGACGTCGAGCTTACATGCATGCCCTTCACGTCCTTATGCCAACCAACTACTGAACAGGCTCCATCTTACACCCGCAATAATGCACAACCTATCATCCAGAGTACATTCATCTTCCGGATCACTCTCCCGCTGACTCATGTACCACTTTGGACTCAAGAAAAGCACGTTCCTATCCAAGCTTCGTATTTCTTTGCAAAGTCGATGCCCACCGTGTTTTCGGTAAAGCCCCCGAAGGAAATCTTTGGTGATTCCCAGACTGCCGTTAGACAGCATGACAAGATCGACATCAGCAAATGCAGAGGCAACGAGCCGATTCTTGCGCTCCGTAAGTCCGAGGTTTGACTCGATACTATGCTATACGCATGTGGTTTGATTACTCGTCTGACGGATCCAAGATGGTGCTGGTGCAGATATCCTTACCCAGTCGTTCTGGGCGGATTCGCTTCTACGGCAAAAGTACGCGTGGGTCGTGATGCCGCAGGGTCGGACCGCTTGGGTGAGTTTGCACTTGCTTCTCCTTACATTCTTCATCCAAGCATTTTTTTCATCGCTGTCTCTCTATCGACAGGGACTCGATTGGCACGGCCCATCAACGGCCGATTCATTCGCAGCTGTCTCTGCCCTCTCGCGCATTCTATCTAGCTCCGGTTCCGGAAGATGGGCCAAGTGGGGCTTCGATCCAGATACGCGCGTCATCCTCATGGGCCATTCGAATGGTGGACAAGGCGCATGGTACATAGCGAGTAGATGGCCCGATCGCGTGTGCGCCGGTGAGTCGCCTCTCACGCCCTTGAAGGATCCATAGTGAACCCTGCCTTACGTCTACTCTATAATCTAGTCGTCCCCGCGGCTGGATACATCAAATCACAAGCCTACGTCTCGTGGTGTATGAGTCGTTTTGCACACTTTGTCGATCCAGCGTTGCGTGCCGTCCTCGATAGCTCACTCACGCCAGACGACGACGATTTGTTTTTGGGGAATTTGGTTGGCAAGCCTGTGTTGGCCTTGCACGGGTGAGTCGTCTGACTGCTCAGAAAGACAGAACAGGAGCGGAATGGGAGATGGGACACTTGACATGTGTCGTGTTTAAATCTTCGAATTTCCGGGTGAGCTTGATCAACTGACGGTGTTCATTGTTTGCAGAGGTGCAGACGACAATGTCCCACCGTGGCATACACGTGAACAAGTTGGGATACTGAGGACCTGGGATCCCAACGCAGATGTGACGTGCGTACATTCACCCAATGACTCTCGCGTTCGCTGCGTGGCGAGAGGTTCTTTCTTTCTCCAATTCTCCTGACACCCTTTGGTTCATGAGCAGGTATCACGAGGATCCCGGACGGCCGCATTGGTACTTTGATATCTTGTACAATGAGCGCGTACAGGCGTTTCTCGATCGGGTGTACTTTTCACCGCCGCGCTCGGTGGGGGAGGCACCACGCACCCATGGACTTGCGAGCCAGGAACGCGAGACAACCAGCTTCACCCTCACGGTTGCAGTCCCAGTCGAGAGCGGACCTCTGAACGGATGTCAGATCCATGCACTGACGACCCCTGGATTGTGAGTGCCTCATACAGTCGTCGTCCAGTCGACTGTTTTTAGTGACCAATGCCTAGGCTGGGTCGGCTCCGTGTGACGACCACCCCCAATGGACCCCTGTCGATACAGACGACGAATGTCTCGGTGTTCTCGCTCGACTCAGTCGCCCAGGCTGCTACTTGTGGTGACATCAAGAAAGCGACAGCACTTGCGATCGATGGCCACAATATCCCATTCGACCTCGGCGACTCTGACGATACGATCTTGTTCGTGAGGGACGCTAGCACCACAGGATTGCACAGAAAACCACCTTGGAAGGTACGAAACTCGCTCGACGACTCCTACTTGCTTTGAACTGCACGGTCCACCCACAGATCCTCCCACGTACTGACCCACTAGCGACTACAATACATCGCCTCCGCGCTCCGCCCCAGCGCCTCCAATCCATCCTCTCCACACGCGCCCCACTCACCTTGCTCGTCCCATCCCTCACGCCCTCCCCAGAACTCTCCGCAGCCCTCCGCATCGCGCACGCCCTCCAGCTATTCCACGCGCTCGACGCTCAAATCGTCAGCGTCCGCGAAGTCGAGACGACACACCCGCCAATCGGGATCCACGAGGGAAACCTGGTCGTCATCGGCTGCACCGAGGCACCGCTCGTTCGACAGTGGCTCGAACGCGCGGGGGGGATCTGGACGTACGTCGACGGGACATGGTATCTCGACGGGGTACGCTTCGAGCGACCGTCTTCGGGTGAGGCGTTTTCTTTTTCCTTTGCATCTACCTTGCACCGTCCTGACGTTTGTCGATCCCATGTACCACACACCGGTTTCCCCGCACCCCCTCGTCGACCCGACCCGACCCGACCCGGCTCGCGCCAGCGATCCTGTTTTGCCAACCACATCCCTACGACGTCCAAAGTATCGCGCTTTTCATCCAATCGACAGACGCACCCGGTCTCGAACGCGCCCTCCGGCTCTTCCCCATCCGCACCGGCGTGCCCTCGCCTGACTGGCTCGTCGTCGACGGTCGTGCGGACACGATCGGTGCCGCAGGCGTGCAAGGCACAGGGTACGTTTCCCCCCTTTCACCACCCATGTT
Source organism: Lanmaoa pseudosensibilis (assembly GCA_038092875.1). Lineage (NCBI taxonomy): Eukaryota > Fungi > Basidiomycota > Agaricomycetes > Boletales > Boletaceae > Lanmaoa > Lanmaoa pseudosensibilis. Next base: position 69,484 of record JBBPRF010000059.1, on the reverse strand, counting down.
CCGGAATGGACGGGCAATATTAATAACTCCCGCTTTTTTTGGTACATCAGCGTCTACGGCTGGACGCCCTCCGACATGGGCGATCAACAGACCACAGGTCAATGGGTTTGGAACGAACGCATGTCATGGCTTGATTAGCATACGACGCCCGATACGACGCCATAAGTACATAGATAGAATTCGTCGGTACATCGTACGGTAAGGATCGTGACAAGATAAATTTCTGTAAGCGCGAAGCGGACGAGGTCTCATATATAAACAATCGAGGGGAGCGGGGCGTTCAACAATCACGAGGGAACAGTGTCATAAGCAACACAGGAATAACCACGGACCGTGTGATGCGGAGCGTGTGTGCGGAGAATGTACGCCCGATATAATCAAAGTTCACGTGTTACACCTTGTTCAACACTTGAATGGGTGGAAACTTGTTACAATACAGTGAGTTGCAGGTAGAGGAAGAGACGAGGCAAAAAAAAAAAAGGAAAAAGATGAAGAAAAGGAGCCGGAGAGAACAGAACCCAAAGAGAAACAGATATGTGCGACAGATAGCAGCGACAAGAAAGAAAGCGAGTCTAGGACTGATAGATGGACCTGGCGACCTGTCGAAAACATCAGCGACTCCGAATGGGATCAGACACGAGAACACTTACACTGTCGAGAAGCATAGTAACTTCGGGGGCAACACGAATGAACTCCTTGCTCCAGAACTCATATTTCTGGTTCCTAAGAAGCTCAATGAACGTGACCAGAGCTCCCCACGGGTGAGGACGGTGGACGATGAAACGCTCCAACAGAACACGAGTCATCACTTCGCGGAAGCAATCGTCCTTGACCTCAACGAAGAGGTGGAGTAAGAGGGAGGAGAACCAGTGGGTATGGGCGTTGGGATATCGCAGATGGAGCACCATGGAGCTCAGGAGGTGGTGTTGTCCTAAGGTTGTACATGAACACGTGGTCAAAGGCGTACAGATCAATACCCTCACCTTCAACATCTAAATTAGTGGCTAGGTACTGTAAAGCAACAACGCCTGGGTCGCTTGGGACGAAGACAGACGACCCGCTGCGAGCCTTCGCCTGCGCGACCGACGACACTCCGATATACATTACCAAAGAGTTCATGAGGGAGAGGTTGTAAGTTTCGGTGGTACCTTCCGAGACCCCGGATAATTTCAAGCGATCTTTGAGTGAAGCGAGGAAAGTGGGGGCACCTCGGTTTAGAAGGTACTGATCCAGACCGTTTCTGAGATCAGCACTTTTAACGCCCGAAGCAAAGTCGGACAGGATGGGTGGAATGGGGCCCATTTCGGGGATCGAGTCGAATTTGATGTTGCGCAAATGGGGGTCAGGGAGGACGATGGAGAGAGGGAATGCGCTAATAATGATGTTGCGGAGTTGGATGCAGCGGGGAGGGATGACATCGCAAAGACTAAAGTAGTATTCGCTGAGGAACTCGGGGAAGTCGTGAAGGAGAACCAGAAGTAGACGGAGTGTGCCTCTGTAGAGGTCGCGAGCGGCAAGTTGAAGGTCTGCTTCCTTGAGGAATGGCGCTAAAAACTTAAACAGAGATAAGAGAAGTTTGTGGAACGCAGACCAGCCCTCCCGATTCTCCGACAAGAGCAACTTGGGCATGAAATGCCTGTGGGAAACTAGACTCAGCCAAGAAAACGCGAAGCCAGGGAAGTAGGTGGGTTGTAATGAACTGAAGGTGTCACTGCAAAATCGTAATGAGCGATATTAACACTTCTCCATGAGATCGAGCATACCTGATAGCGGTCAACAGCTGGAAATAGGCGGATCCCAGGTTCGCCTCCATTGCATGCAAATCATTGATAAGGCTGGAGAAGAATCTGAAGAATGGCTTCTGCTGGAACATCACCCCTTGGTCTTCGTGCATATTGGCCAAGACGAGGACGAAGATTGACAAGATCTTAGTGAGATAGTGTACTTTTGCCTGGTCATTGTTGACCCCAGAAGCATCCCCGTGATACTTGATGATATAGACGATCAAGCGTGACATCGCATCCAGAGCCTGGAAAGCGTAATCGAACTCTCCGGCAGCGACGCATTTGAGGTAGCTGTTGACACTGGAATCGGCGCAGACGCGGAAAAAGAACGAAGACACGTCCTCAACCTTCAAGATACCTTGCTTGGTCAGCTGGGTGATGTAAGGGACAAAAGCCTTCTCTGGGGAGTGTGAACGCTGGAAGATGGTGACCCATTGCTGGAACCAGGAAAACAGTTTTTCCCTGAGTTGTTCAGTCTCAGGTTTGACCGAAGGCTGCCTGATGACAACCCCATCTGAAGGGACGGCGTTACTCGGCCGTCTGACGACACCACGGAGGTCGTCTAACAGGCGTTGGACACTATTTGAAACACATGAGACCAGGTTACTAAGAGGCAGCGCAATACACCTACTCCTCGTTGGCCTTTCCAGCCTGGACGAGCTGTCCCAAGACCTCGATCGTATATGTCAACTGGTTTTGGGATGCGACAGGTGGGTCACTAGACAAGCACTCTCGGACGAGGCCAGCCGCGAAACTCTGCAGGGTCGGACGAGGATCCTGGAACAAACTCTTGGCCAATTGCTGGTCCTGAAGAGAAGTGTTCACAAGTCCACTGCGGAGAAGAGTGACGGTCACCGGAATGTTGAGCTTGCGCTACATCAACGTCAGCACGAGCACAAGTAAAGTTTGACAGAGTACAAACCTCATCCTCGGCATATAAGAGCCAGGTGATGGCCTCCTTGGCAACATCCTCGAACGAATGGCATAGCTGATCAAGCAATGCCACATAAATTTCCCTACCTAGCTGAGATGATGTTTTATACAGCAACTGCACAATCTTCTGAGAGATCGACAGTGGAGTGCGGTGGTGGTCTACCGACTCAGCAGCGATGTAGAGCACTTGGCGGACCAAGTGGCGAATATCATGGTTTGAAGGCAGTGCTGAGAGGGAAGCAATGGGCAGCTGAACAACAAGGCTCTCTAGGTCCCTAACAGTGATCTTAAACTCTGAGTTAGTATGAAGCAAAGCATCGGCAATTTCCAGACAAACCGTGAACCGTTCCATCGCCTCCGGGTGGCTCAAAGCAGTCATTCCCTGCTCCGGCGCAGGAGAGCCAGGATAGACGACAGGAGGAAGATGGTCTCCACGCGAATATGCCACCGCCGAGCCAGGTCGACTCAAGGTAGAGGGCCGCCGCTTGGGATCGAGAGCTGGAATTCCACATAAGTAACATGACAGAGCAGTCAATATAATACTCACAGAAATCTTCATATACAGCAACTTGATGAGGTTGCAGACCAGTAGCCTTGATACGCAAAGGATCAGGGAGAACCACCGAAAAATTGGTGGGAGGAGCCGCGGGATCCCAAAACGCCTGGCCACTGCGAAGCTCCCTGTGCCTTCGGCGAACTTCATAGGAGGTCGCAAACGCTTCATCAACATCCGCCACCGCGCGTTCCATCGCAGCTTTTTCTATGGCAGAACAAGCGACCTCCACATTATCGGCTACGAGGATTGAAAGAACCTGCTCGGAAATCACTTGTTCGCTGAAACCATGGTCAACAAGGGCCGTGCGAAGATGTCCACCGAGATTGCTTTTGAGAGGTTCCTTGCAGGTCACTAGCGCAAGACTTCCAGCGAGCTTTTGAGCCATCAGATGGCCAGCCTTGCGTAACTTATCCTCGCTGGACTCCATAGCGAAGTCCTTCGTGACGAGCTCTCTGGTAGAAATGCCTGCAATCGTGACCGAGCGCTCCACAACAGGCACAATAATCTAGGAATGACCCTAGTTAGCGACGAAACTTCCACCTCAACAAAGGACCACACATACTTCGCGAACCGAGCGATCAACGGCCAACTGGACGGCCCTCTTGAATGAGTGATTGGCGTGCAACGGCGCAAGTTGGGGACTGATGATGACACTTGATGCCAGTCCGGCCAAAATCGACTCAATATGCGCCCCAATCGCTCTCTGAGTCTCCGTAGGGGCGGAGGAGCCAAGCGACATAACTTGTCCTTCGCCCTGGATCCCCCCACCCTCAAACCCGTTCATCGGCAATGATTCCATATCATTGACATACTCGGGGAGACCAGGTGCGGGGGCCGAAGCATCGGATGAGGGCCTGTTTCTGAGAATCGTAGTCGCTTCGACTGAGTCAAGATCAATGTCGAGCCCTTTGCACAACACCTCAATCTCAAACTTTAAGTTCAGCTTAAGATCGGCAAAGTGGTAGAGCTCCGCAAGAAGTGAGACGACGGCCATGAGCCAAGGGTTCGGGGGCTTGAACACCTTGGATTTCGCACAAGGTTCAAGAGTCTTGCACACGAATGGAATGGCAACAATCAACCGTCCGCTTTCGTAACCCTCAACGAGGAGATCTTTGAAGGAAAGATTTTTGTGCCGGATAGGCTTGTCTCTCGCGAGCGTGATAGTCCCGAGCCAAGAGCCGAGGTTCTTCAAGACTGCCCGCTCAGATGTGACCTGCACCGTTTTTTCGCTGTTGAGCAGCACGGCAGACTTGATGAATGTCTCCTGGAGGATGAGTTTGCCCAGTCTTGGTTGCTCGAGGGCGTCCAAGAAACGAAGATAAAGTTGGTGGTTGTTAGGCTCCGCGCTGATCCGCTGGTCAACCAAATAATTGGCAAACCACCTCGCGTAAGTATCATCAAAGTAGTCCGTCATCTCCGTAAGTTTCGCATCGAAGTTGCTGGGTGCAAGGTTGTTCACAATGAACAGAACCTTGTCGGATAATTCCTCGGCCGGCTCGACAATCTCGGTGTCCATCTTGTCTGGCTGGATGGCAGTGAACACCGGAGTCGGATCGGCTGTGAGAGCCCTCATATCTCCATTCGACCCATCGGCTCCAGCAGCAATCGCCCGGTGGATAGTAGCCGCAAGATCCGGACGAGCTTCCATCAAATGCGGAATACCCAACAACGCCTGACAGAGTGGCTGCCATTCCGGAAGACGACTCTCAAACCGGGCTAGAGCTTGCAATCCAAATTTGAATAAGTTCGTCTCGGGAGGGCAGCTCAACGCGTCGACGACGTAACGAAGTGCTATCCCGAATGGAATGAGATCGACTAATTCGTGTTGGATGATTGAACCGAAGAGGTAACCTGTCATAGCGAGTTCGCGGGCGGGGTAGTAGGACTGGAAGAATTTGTATTCGTCGAAAAGGAAATGGAGCATGCAGGAGAAGATTTCGTGATCTCTAGGGTCCGATGAAGCTTTACTGCGTTGAAGAAGGGCAATAACGTCATCAATGGTTGTTTGTTCGTCGTACATTTCCTTGTATATAGCATCAACTTCGGCTTCGATCTCGGTCGAGTAGTTGACGACAGCAAAACCGGGTTCGGTGTCGGTACCGGGGATGAGGTTCATGAGGCGTGGGTGAATTTGCAGACAAGCGTTGCGGACTTCGAGGCAATAATCTATGTCCTCGCGAGGCATTTTGGCGGAGCTATGTGACGGAGTCACGTTAGTGAAATTCAAATACGGAGATAAAGCACGGACTTATTTCGAAGGGTACGGAGGAAGATGGCGATAGTTTGAGGGTTAAGAGGCATAGTGCGACCATCCACTGCAGGATCCGACACTCTCGAGACTTTTTCGCTGTCCATTTTGATTTCTAAGAAATGGATCATGGAGCGAAGAAACTCGGCACCATGGGCAGTGACGTTGTCAGCAAGCCACTTGTCTAGGTTCAAGTACTCTCGGCGAGAAGCCAGTGCAGCGACGTCAAGAGCGAAGGTGAAGGGCCGTGAGTCCAAGAGATTTTCCAGGATCTACAGCAAGTTAGACGGAAATCTAGACGTGAGAAGATTGTTGCTCCTCACCTTGAGGTCCTGCGCAACGTCCAAAATCCGAGTAATGTTGAGAGGGCTCTCGTCATAGAAATCACGGAAGGCGCCGAGAAGATACGCGGGGTCGATTTGCCACAACCGCATGAAGACAAGCTGATGGTTTGGGTGACCTGCCAGAAACATAGCCAATAACTTGCGAGAATACTCGAGACGAATGTCACCCCAGTTCTGATCCTATGATAGGTGTTAAACAAGGATAAAACGATGGAAGAAATGGCGTACCGGAACCTGAAGTAGGCCCATATGGACCAGCTCTGCGCTTATTTTGAGCGCCTTGTCCAGCATATCACGTACGCAATTCCGGATGTCGGCATTGTCCGAATCTGCAAGCCTTACTAGAACCTCAAAAAGATCCAGAGAGTTCCAGGTGTGGCCCTGAACGTTGGCGGCCAATGACTTGATCGTAGGACTCGCAGCTGCCACATCCTCCACAGTGACAATTCTATGACCAGGTAAGGACACAAAATTGAAAGTGTCTGCGGGCAAGGATAAGAGAGCATCGAGAAGTTTCAGCTGGTACAACGAATTCTTCCATATTCCCCAGAACCCAGTCACCGCATGCGGATCGGCATCCCGTGGACAATTGAGGAGGATGGCGATTAATAACTTCAGCGTGGCCGTATCGACCCCATGACGATCAGGCCAGTCAAATGCCTTGATGACGTTGGCCCAGTTAAGGTTGACATGCTGCAAAGCGTGTCAACAACGACGGACGCCACGTTCCCAAAGTTAGAACTTACAAAACTACCCAAAGCTCTCACCAATGCCCCCACGTCACATAGGGTCGTACCCTCCGCGGCGAGCCGGGCCAGGCTTGATATGATCTCGACAACTTGGGCATCCCGTGGGGGATTGGCATCAGAGATGCCAAACCGAAGAAGGAGGGCGCGGACTGTATCTGCATCGCTAGTAATCTCCGGGCCGAGCTGAATGAGAGTCTGGACCAGGGAAGCACCAGAAGGGAGGCTGCGCAAGTGATTCCTATTAGTCATGTACAGCGATATGAAGACCACACGTTTTGCGGCATACCTCAATGTGGGGAAGATGCGCTGCAAGATAGGAGCAACTATCTCCGGTCCATACTTGGCTTGTGCAGCCGCGATGAGGGCCTGGCGCTGGGTGGCATCCAACACGGGAGTTTCCGAATTGGAGTCGGACAACAAGTTTGACATGAGTTTTGCAATCTGCTGAGGGGAGAGGTCGGCGTGGTCGAAGGAGGGATGTTGGCAGAGAGAAAGGACGGCGTTCTCAAAGTCGGCACGAATAAGGGCGGCAGCCTGAGTGGCCATCTCCTTGCGGGTAGAACCAGCGACAATGGACGAAGCCAGGACGAGTCTCTCGAGCGGCCTGAGAGAAACACGATCTACAAATCGGACGAGATCAAAATGCCTAAAGGCGTCCCCTTCGCCCTTGTCTATGCCGTCCCGGAATCGGTCTGCGAGAAAAGGGTCACGAGCGAGACGCTGAGTTTCCTGTACAAGCAGACGGAAGGTCAAGGCGGTAGAGGTGTCAAATGCAGAAGGTGGGGCAGCTAAGGCGAGACGGCCTTGAGAGTGGACGATGAGACGACGGATGAAGTGGAGGTAGGTGTCAAGACCGTGCTGCTCAGAGAGCTGTGTCACGCAGCAAGATGAGGGTTCAGGAAGAAAAATGGGAAAGAAAGGTGGGGACATACTGAACGTATTTCGAGCTGGTTCCTCTCAAAATTGTCCTCCGTAAGTGTTGAGAGGAGGAAGACAATTTGAGCCTTTACGATGGTGTGTATGTTGGCGTTTGGAGGATTATCCATCGCCGACGACCTGGCTGAAGACTCCGGGCGTCGATTGACGCTTCCACCAGCCGACGCCGTTTTGAATGATGAGCGCGCTGTCGAAGGGAAAACACGTAGGCCGGAGCGTAAACACCAGCCTGGAACGGTCAATCAAAGTCCACTCCAAACTTGCGGGGGCCTCGAATGACTTGAAACTCCGATTCGGAAATTCAATTTATTCACAGTAACTACTATTACTAACTACGGTAGTCCATGGCTACGATGATACTGTCCGTGACCATCCCAACATGTCGGGATGGTGTATCACTAGCAGTTCAAATACATGATGCAATCATAATGAAACTGTCCAGAGGCACCCTGGCCCATTGTAGAGAGAGGAAAGCATGCGAGAGGGTAAACATAAGTGCAAATGGCGTGCCCATAGATGGCGCAAGGCTACGTCGACCTTTGGACGGCAAGTGGCGCTCGTCGCAAGAAGACGCGCTGTGGGAGTCGACCCAAGCGGCTGAAATTTTGGCCTACAGTCTTCGCGAGGGTTTGACAGTCGAGGTCTTCATAGGGGATACGTAGATGCTTTCGCGCTTGCAATGGGGTCTCGCCCCTGAGATATCATCGTCAATGCGTGGAACACAGCAGAGGTAAAGATCGACGGACTTCGAAGTATGGGTGTCACCGCTGAGAAACTCAAGTCCATACTAGCGTAGTCGGGTCCCGGCATGAGTGTCAAAATGTCGCTTTCGCCTTGCAACATTTGCAAAGCCACATCAAGAGCCGCTAGCGATGATGACGCGGGTAACGATGAAGCCTTGTTCTCAGCTAGTGTCGCCACTAGCACTTGTCAGCGCGAGTAGGGCAAGACACGGGATCACTCACATGTGGATTTCAGAGGACTCTTTGAGGGTTTGACACCCACACTCCTTCTCTTGGGGGGGACATAAATGCTTTCATATTTGGTGTTTCGTTTCGCTTCTGAAATCACAAGACGTTGTTAGCGGAATATACCAGGCGAGGAACAATCAACGCACTCGTACGGATGGGTGTTATTGCCGAGAAACTCAGGTCATCATTCCAGCAGTTGGGCGCAGGCTCGAGCGTCAAAAGGCCGTCGCCGTCCAGCTGCATCGCTTGTAACGCGGCATCCAGCGCCGCTAGGGAACACGATGCAGGTAACACGACGGAAGGTTCCTTCTCAACTAGCGTCGATACTAGCACTTGTCAGACAAACACCAACAAGATGAGCGCCAAATTACTCACAAGCAGATTTCAAAGGAGGTGGCGATGTAGCGATGGGAGCAAACCTGACAGTCTTCGGCTGTCTCGCCTGGGTCTCAGACCCCCCGGGTAGACGATCAGCTGTCTTGACTTTTATCGAGCAACGCCAAACCGGTAAGTATCGATCACAACAGCATGATCACTGATGGGCGTACCATTGGGTGAACAGCCATCGACAACAGCAGCATGCTTAGCAAGACTAGGGAGATGTGATTTCCGCGGTGCCGGTAGCATCGACCTGCGAGGCCTCGGCAACGCAGAGATCTTTGAAGTTAATCCAGCACCAGGCTGGCACGTCTTGGTATCTTTGAGCGTCGTCGTCGAGCTATTGCATGGCTGGTTCTCTTTACCACTGCCCTTCGCGGGTATCAGGCGTCCCAGGGGTATCGTAGGCATGGGTATCATGGGTATCGCGGGTATCTTGTCAGCGCCAGGCTGAACAACATTGACGTGGGCAGTGGTAAGAGGCTCCTCGGTAATCTTGAGGTTCTTGACCGTCGTTTCTTCGGTTTTGCCTATAGCATGCAATGTCAGACCGGGCAAGGCGGTAATCGAGACAATTGCGGCACGTACTATAGTTTGAAAGTGTGATTGATGAACCACCCGATAAGGTCGAAGCTGCGGGCATATCTTGAAGGACTGTAGCGCATGCTGAGCTTCGTGCGACGACAGGAGGCAGAGAACACGATTTGTCTATTCCTGAACGTGGACGTCAAGTTAGCCAATGACCACCTCTGAAATGAACCAAGGCAAGGAAACGCACTACCTTTTGCCATCTCTGCACTTCCAAGGGTCCGCGCCTTCCGGGCTTCCTTCGCAGTCTGGCTGACAGATGAGACGTTCACAGGCACGGCTACCGTCTTGACCGCGGCAAGCTCCGCCTGAACGCCCGCTAGTCCCGACTGGAGGAGAGCGATCTTGCGGGCGGTGTCGGCCTTGACCCCAGTGATCCTCGCCGCTTGGCATTCCATCGACTGCTGGAAGTTCTTGAAGGACCGGCAAAGATTCTCGAGGGTATCGTCCCGGCTCTTCCTGTCGTCATCGACCTTCATGTTGTCGAGTTTGGTGGTGAGTTCCTGAATCGTCTTCTTGTATGAGTCCGTCTCCGCGCGCTGCGAAAGCTCTAGGTCGGCAATGCGGCCGTCCTGAGATGCTACACGTTTGCACAACTCGTTGACTTGTCGTGTGAGCGCTTCGGTTTCCTGGCCATGGACTAACGCTGTGGGTGTTGGTGTGCCTTCGACTGCGGTGATGCGATCCTTGAGTAAGACGACGTCCGATGCAATAACGGCGACCTGAACGACAAGTGCAGTGACCAACTGGTACAACCAAACGAAGCCGGCTTTCAGTTGCATTATGCCGAACGCCGGAGCATCGTGGCCCTTGGTCACGTCATTCCAGTCGCCGTCTGAGCTAGAGGCAGCGAAACTGACAAGGAATGGAGCGTCGTGCTTGTCGATCAAGGGCGCGGACTCGGCGCCTGGTGGGCAGGAGGCAGCCGGGACCTGATTCACATCACTAGGTGGTGACACCTGGAGGAGACCAACACAGAGGCACATGGCACATGCGAACGCGGAAGCGCTCGACGGCATAGCATCCTGGTGAGAGGTAGCCATTGGTAAAGCAAGAAGATAGCAGTAAGAGAGATAAGCGCAGAGAAGACAGCAGATATGGGAAGGAACAAGAGAAGGAACTGAAGACGAGGTTACGGTGGGCTGGCCTTATATATGCCAAAGATTGAGGTTTGGACCAGGTGTCAGCCCGCTTGACGATGTCGACGACTGGGGGTCATACAGCAAGTTCGTTATCGGGCGGCTGACCTCAACCTCAGCCACCGGTCTTCATTGAAATCAGCGTCAGTGAGTTTTCCACATTACCTGTCGGGATCAAACTTCACGAGAGGGTAAGGATAACCTGTGGAGAAGTGACCGAGTAATGGCCGAGTGAATACTCGCAATGCCATTTACTATGCTATTACATGGTCAGCGATTTCACATTCGAAGATTGGTGGGAGGAGACGAAATGCGTGGAATAGTGGACGAAAAAGAATATCGACATGAAAATACATCCGATAGCCCACCAACGGCATGTACTGCTAGCTTTGTGAAGGGTATTGTCCTCCTTGCTGTACCTGCGTCATGGTCGTCCGCTACACAAAACCAAGACCGTGTGTCAGTAAGAATCGATTCACCTATTGACCCACACATGAGAAACCTCTCACCTGCATGAGTGACGAAAGCCTCAACGCCTGGTCCATCTGTTCCTGCGTGAAATGGGCGCCAGGGGGTACCACTGGTAGATAATGCGCTGCAATGTTGCTTGTTGGGCGGGGCATCGTGTTCCCGGGGATCTGCGGTGATGGCATCGGCGGTTGGGGCTGGGCAGACGGTGGGCGTGGAGAGATAGCTACACCAGCGTTCGAAGGAGTGACAACAGTCCGAGGAGGAGAAGCTTGCTGTGCGACACCGATACCGGGCGAGGACGTCGCCGCCCGGGAATGGTATGGTGGCGAGAGGTGCGCACCAGTAGGTAAACTACTGAGAGCAGCCTGAGGCGTACCTTGTGCTTGTGCTTGAACCTGTGCCTGAGCTTGCAACTGGGCATGTACTTGCGCCTGCGACTGGGCAGCAGCCGTGATAGCATTCGCGCGCGCGTGCGCTTGCGCTGCCTGGACCTGAAGTATCTGCTGTGGTGACATGCGCGCCGCTGCAGCAGCTGACATCGGAGTTGGTATTCGCTGTTGCTGAGAGATATTGACTTGAGGGACCGCAGGTTGAGCACGGATTTGTGGAGCGGGTTGGGAAGGTTGTGTAGCTGGTCGAGAAGCGCCATTGGTCTGCGGTTGCTGCTGCGGTTGCGGTTGCTGAGGTTGCGGTTGTTGCGGTTGCAGTTGCTGCTGCTGTGGTTGTTGTGGTTGCTGTTGCTGTTGCTGTGGTTGCTGCTGTGGTTGCTGCTGTGGTTGCTGTTGTTGTTGTGTAGTAGCAGTTGCCGCTGGTGCTTGCTGCGCAGGATATCAGTGAGTAATCAGTACAACCATATCAAAGGCGAGAAACGGACAACCTGTGCACGCAATAGTTGTTGTCTCGCAAGCTCCTCGTGCCTCCGTCGTGCCATCAACATTTCCTGCTGATCCCTCGACTCTTTCTCTGCTTTCATCCGACTAAGCTCTGCGGGAGTGAGCTTCGGCATCTTATTATACTGGCCGTGCGTATCATGGATATTTGGTGGTTTCCTCTGGTTCACTGCAAGTCCCTTAACGATGATCCACTGACAAGTCACCACAAAGAGAAACGCACTGCTTGCAGCCTTCTGCGCTGCCTCCCTTTTCTTTGCAGTCTTTCGTATCGTTTCATACATAAGCGAGTGTCTTCGTCTCTTAATCGTGTCCGAGGTGACAGTCACGCCCGTTGGACCAGCCCCACCGACCTGGCCATGTGCGAGATTGATGTTCGCGAGGCGCTTCACACCCCTCGTCGTCATCTGGACCTGCTGCGGTGACGTAGAAGGCGTAGCAGGGGGCGGCGTCCCATCAGCACCTGCCGGAGAAGTCACATCCGCAGGGCCGGGGATGCCACTTGGCTTGCCACCGAACTTGAGGTTCCAGCGCTCAAGGCACTCCCAGGGCGTCCGCTTGTCAATTGAGACTGTCACCCGTGCGGAGTTGAAAGAATCAGCGACAAGGGTCCAATTGGAAGGGTACTTTTCAACGAAAGATTTGAGGAGGGCATCTTCTAAAGGGCTCCATGCGTGGTCGAGCCGTTTTTTATTGTCTTTTGGAGGGTGCGGGACAACGATCCCTCCAATGGTCTGTGGTTTAACACCGTCGAAGAGTTCTTCAGAAGAAGAGGAACCAATGAGACGAGACCCGCATTACCCGCACTCAATCATCAAAGTTCGGACTCACCAGAAAGTTGTTCATCGGTAATCTTACTCGACAAACTCTCAGCCTCGGTGACAGCAGGTTCCTCTGGAGGAAGCCACCTCCCGTTCTTCCACCGCCTCACGGGTTGCAAAGGGCTGAGTAATGTGGGCTTACACAGCATGAATTTACCCATGGGTGCTATCTTCGTGTACCCAGCGTCGTCAACGCGCCTGTTGTCATCCCGCTCCGACTTCTTGTCGGACCTCTTCTTCGGCTCGGAAGGTGCAACATCAGGAATACCGAGTGGTTGGAGGTCAGGGAAGAGGTCGGAGAGGTCGAGAGAACGTGCAGACTCGAAATCGAGAGCGCGTGGTGCAGAATCTTCCGTAGTGAGATCTGAAAGTGCTTTAACGAGATCAAGGTCGTCGTTGTCCACGAACAATTTGCTATCGTCGGAGTACGCAATCCGCTCTCTCAATGGTGCATACAGGTTCGACTTCGGCACCGGTTTGCTCGGGCTGGGTGCAGGAAGGGTGCTACTTTGGGATTCTGACTCTGGTTGCGAAGCCAGCACCGGATCGCTCGAATCTGGTTTGAGCCCCACGAGATCAATCGCCTCCGTGTTCATCATCTGCGCCATCGGAGCATCGCTATCTGCAGCTTTATCCCCCTCAACCTCACCAGGGCCAGGGCCATCAACGTCCATCGCATCCACATCCCTTTGCCACGCACCGCTCACATTCCCCAATGCGGACGAATCCTCGATGTCCTCCACTTTCGGCCTCAGAACGCCACCAGGGCCCATACTCTGCCTCTGGCTACTCTCCCCTGACTCGCCCGACCCCGATCTCGATCCACTCCCCTCCAACGCCTCCTCAAGGGCATTCCTTGTCTCCAGCGCATCAACGATGTCCCTCTGTTCCACTTCCCCCTCGTCATCGTCATCTCCAGACTCCTGATCACTGTACACGTGCTCTTTGTCACCCTGTTCACAGGCAGCTCCGTCATTGTCCACTTCCATGTCCGGTTGTTGTCGCCGTTGCTGCGAAGCAGGATCGGTCGTACGCGGTCGCTTCCAGTGCATACAGATGCCCAGCTTGATGCGTTCTTCGCGAGTCCCAGCTTCGTGCCATTCGAGAACAGCAGTGGAAATATTGAAAGCAAGAACGTATTTCCATTTGCGTTCTTCCCGAAAGTCGACACGCATCCATTTCTGTCGTCAGCAGATAGTATGAGCCCCGTTATTTAATCTATATCAAGAACAATAGAAGCCAACGAGAGCAGAAAACGGAAAATGCAAGAGATACGAATGAGGATACGTACCATCTCATCCAACAGATAATCCCAATGCGACTTCGTCATCCCGCCCAGATTTCGCTGCTTTTTTGGCTGTCTATAACTCCACTTCGCGACATTCTCGAGCGATTCGACGCGGTCCAGCGTGCGCATAAGCCTCAGCTCTGTAATTGCGACCTGCACAGAGCCACAGGTGTTCAACACGTCACCAAAGAGAGGAAACACGCATACACTCCAGTCTTTTGTGCTTAAACACTTGGTTGCCCTCGATACCTTTCTATAAATCGGGTTTGCACGGATGATTGCACCCCACTTAGCGAATCCAAGCGGTGCCCACTCTTCCTTCCCTCCTTTGGCGTCCGTCTTGTCCTTATCTTTCTTTTTCTGTTTCGCCGACTTACCCTTGCGGAGATACTCAGGGGGAAGAGCTTTGAGAGGTGGGAGGTTATAGGCGGGATTGAAGTGGTGATGTTGAATCTCCGTCGAGAGTGTCGCTTGTGGAGGTTCTTCGAGGGTTTCACTATTGGTTTCTTCAAAGCTAAAATCAGGCAACGGAGGGGCGGGAGATGTTGGGGTGGGTATGAGCAGAGACGGTTGGATGGATGCGACATCGACGGCGGTGTGGATTACCATCGGACGCGGGGGGGCTGGAACGGGCGAAGGCGAGGCGGGGGCCTCGGCCACGACATCAACTGTGGTGTCCTCGTTCTGGGCGTGGATCCCAGTTGTCTGTGCAAATACGGGTGAAGAAGATGGGAGCATCAGCTGGGGAGACTCTTCACGAATGTCCTCCATGGGTTCCGAGGTGTCCATCTTCACCGTCTCGGTGATGGGCTCAACGCTGACACGCTGAGAGGATTTCGATTGGGCGGGTGGAGACTGGAACCGCGAACTGTGTCGTGATACTGCGGGGCTGTGATGCGAAGGGGTTGATACAGGGCGAGATGGTGGACGAGATGGTGGACGAGGCGATGGAGGTATGCTGGTGCGGTGGTCGGGGGGTAATGTCTGTTCCTCCTCTTCCTCTTCTTCTTCCTCCCCCCCCTCCTCCTCCTCCTTCTCCTGTGCCTCTCTGGGTTGCTGGAGGGATGGTGTGGACCGATGCGACACGGGAAGCTCGACTTCTACAGAAGCTTCCACGACATCGTTAATATCAGCCTCCTCGTCCTCTTCTTTCTGCACCGGTGATTTGGCACGTGTAGGTGACACAGGTGGCTCAGACATCGGAGAGTCAAGATCAGGTGCAGCCGGTTCCTCCACTTTCTCTGTGACCTCTTCGGAAGGAAACGGAACGGAAAGCTCGCTGTCGGATAGATTGGATATCAAACCTGATTCTTGGCTGCCAAAACATTTGTTAGGATAGTGTATTCCGGCGCATGAGACCAGCAGCATTGTATTGATCGACGGGTGGAACGGAATAAAGAACGGCACTCACTTCTTGCTAAGATCGAACCTGTCCATAAACTGTTTCAACCCCTCGTCGTCGTCGTCGTTCCCATCATCTCTTTCATCATCCAATGCAAGGAGAACACCGAAGCTGGGTTTCTGTTGGATCATGCGGTACATCTCACGAAGAAGCGCATTTCTCTGCTGTATGATTGTGCTGTGTGGCCGTTAGTGGGGAAGTCCGAGATAGATTATGAACGATAAGGCTTACTTGAGTTCTGCCACGCGTTCTGCTACTAGCGATTCTATCAGCTCTGAGGACATGCTACGGCAAAATCGAGCGTTCGTATCCTCGCTGGGCAGTTAAAGCCAGACCGAATACGAGCTAATGTCAGATTTGGATGGCTTGTCGTCAATGTCGCCGGCGACGCGCTCGTCTGTGTCTGTTGGCTGGCCTTTTTGGTTGTAGGACGATGCGAGGACAGCGCCAGATGGTATTGGACCGTGGGGGGTCGAATCGCTTACCGGGGGGTCATTTTGTGGATTGAAGGGGGTTACTCTTTCGAGAAGGGGGGGTCGCTTTCTTCCCAGTGAGAAAGACGACACGGACGCGAAATACAAAGGGCCCTGCAGACTGCTCCTCACCACGCAATGTCATTTCGCGCTGCTACCCACATTTCCCGGACGGTCCCCCGCAGATGTATGTTTACCCATTCACTTTATTTCTGCACCGTCGTGCTCACACGCCAGCGACATGTAAAGGCCTGCACCAAACCACCGTTCGCCGTGCCATTACCAACCTTGAGATGCCAGCCATGTCACCCACGATGACGGAGGGCGGTATTACCTCCTGGAAAAAGAAGGAGGGAGAATCCTTCTCCGCTGGCGAGGTCTTGCTCGAAATTGTGCGTAGGCAAGCCGTGTACGCCCGGCTCAGTCCACTTACCCGTTTCAGGAAACGGACAAGGCAACAATCGACGTAGAGGCACAAGAAGATGGCATTCTGGGTAAAATCTTGGTACGTCTGTTGGGTGAGACGTAGTCGTGCGCGCACATACTCTTACACTCGCCCAGGCCTCAGATGGCACTAAAAACGTGTCCGTCGGAAGAGTTATTGCGCTCCTCGCAGAGGAAGGTGACGACATATCCAACCTCGAAGCGCCGAAGGAGGAACCTAAATCCGCGTCTGCCCCTAAACCCGAGACCCTTCCTTCATCGCCGCCTCCGTCCCAGACACCTGAACCTGCCCAAGGGTTAAAGACACACTCCCATCATCCAACACATTCCAAGCATTTGATGCCATCTGTTATCCGTTTGCTCATTGAAGGTGGTATCACCAATGCAGAGGTCATCAAAGGAACTGGTGTTCGAGGCATGTTGACGAAAGGAGATGTCCTTACACACCTTGGGAGGGCTTCAAATCCCCTTGGTACCTACAAGCCTCCGCAGAAGGAAATGGTAGCACCCGCAAAGACAGAGCCACCTCCCAAAGTACGTCTCGCTCAATCACTTCGAAAACCCACTTAGAAACCATGTGCTTCCAGCCTTTGAACGGAGATGCTATCCGCCAGCTGATTGTATTGGGCCTTGCAGCCAAGTTAAAGCCAGCATTGCATGGCAGGTCACTTTCCTTCAAAGTCAAAGACACATACTCATTCGCTGGAACAGCGCCGCCAACACCAGCCTCCTTTGAATCGATCATTACTGACTACCTCCCATCTGCCCGTGAAGCACCCCCATCAAATGCACCTGTCCCACCTACTTCTGGGGGTAGCACCACGGCATATTTCGATGGCCTGTTCTGATCATTTCGCTGTTCTTCGATCGCTTTTTATACATACCTTAGAGTTTCCTGCATCATTCACTGTCTACCAGCGATGATCCGAGGTGAGATCCCCCTCCCCCAACGACAAGTTGTGATGGGTCCTGGTCATGCAACTTCATCGTCCAATGGCACACACTGGGAAGGCACGTGAGAGCACATTCACTGAAGCACCCGCCGCACACACCCTAAACTCTATGAATGAATCCGATGTCCCGCCTCCCCTGGCTTTTGGCACGGGGACTAGAAACTGCAAACTAAGTAATCCTTCCGCTTCGATCCGTAAGGATGTCTTTGTTGAGCTCTGAAGCGCGCGGATGGTATGTGTAATGTGCGCGAAGCGATAACTATGTGAATCGACCCGCATCCCTCGGGTGAGAATAAACACGCCAAGGAGAAAGTGAGACGTTTCACCTGACTGATACAGGCCGCGAACATTCAAAAGTCTCCAAGACCTCCCTATCGTTCGGGTAATCCATCTATACAGCCTAACGTCAAAAATAATGCCACGTTTCTCTTCTATTGCGGCGGAAAAGCAGCAATACCACCGGGAGATAGTAAGATATGATGAGCGTCACGTACCTCGGTGCTCCCGAAATCTCCGGACGCTTTGATACGGAAGAGAGGCTTCGAGGTGCTCGCTGTTCCTCCAGCACTCCCTCTTCGTTGTCCAGCACTTCTCGCAACGTCCGCGGCTGGATTGCTGATGAAAGTTATTTTCTCACAGGAAGGGTCGAGTTCGGACAGTGCGTCTCGAAGCCACAATGACGACTGCGCAGATATGCATGCGGTAGATAAGCCAAATTGAAAGTTTAATTATGAATGAGTTTAACGCCTCCGGCTCGGAAGCGCGCGCTAAACCACTATAATGCTGACCTTGAATATAATCTTCAATACACTATCTCGATTACCAAAAAGGTATATATGCCTGCGGTCAGCCACAGAGCGCACACAAGTGAGAGATGCTTGAACACTCACGTTTGATCGCCGTCAAAGGGAAGCTCTATATTTGGCTCTGGGTCAAATGTCGTGATTTCGCATATCGTGGTGGGCCCCGAAGAATCCTCGGCGCTGTTGATATGGTCAAAGAGTTTGTTTATTCGTCATTACCCCACCCGATCAACCCGCAAATGGATGAACCCTGACAAGTGAAAGGAAAGTCGGAATATGGGAGCGAGAAACGCGGAGGATGGGGTGAAAAGACGAAAGGCGAGGCAAGATACTCACAGCAACAACGTCAATGGGTAGCCAGGCCCTGCATACGAAAGCCGCATGCTGGTCCTTTTTTCATTCCCTCCCCCAAAAAAGTGCTCGAGTCCGTGCGCCGCATTGGCTTGCTGTCGGTTGTTGGATGAGGCACCTCGTCCCTTTCCTTTTGCATCGCCACGCTCTTCGTCAGATGCATCGTCCTCCCTGCGCCATTTCTTTGGCTTGGGGGCACTCGAATGGGAAGACATATTTGCCGTCCCAAAGACGCCCAGGCACTCGATGAGTGTGGTGAGCGGTATTTCAAATGTCGTCGAGTCTGGATCACGGTCGGGTGTCTTTTGCGCAGGCTGCGAGTTTTCGGGGCGAGAGTGGTCGGGCGAATAACTCCATTCGTCAAAATGATCTCGATAGATGTAAGAAGTTGCTGTGGAGATCAGGTGAGGACGCGTCAATTGGAAGGATAACTAAGGACGATGGAGGGGGCCGTGAAGCAGCACGGAGGCTGGCTGGCTGTCCTGAGCACGCACCAAGTAAACAATGTGCTTCTTCCACGGTAACAACCATGCCCATTCCGATATCCGCGGTAAGGGTGACGGATGCACGCTGGTCCAATGGCGATTACGGAGATTCGAATCGGAATTCGTGCTGGAATCCGATCGAACAGAGGGACTCACGTTGGAAAAGTTGATGCCCTTTAAGAGTGCGGCAAAGAATCTCACATCGCGGACAGATGCGGTGAGGACCTGAATGAACGGCGATATGGTCAGAGAAGCTCAGAACTGGGCCGCACCAGATACCAGATTTGTTTCTTGAGGCTGACTCTGTGAAAGAAACGGCTGTGACATGGCTGAGCGCTAAGCCTGTGCTACTGTGATGAGGAGAGACACGCGAATGTCACACCACGTGATTTGTGACCCATAGCCCTATGATTTATGCATGCTCGGTAGCAATATTAATGTAGACATGGGAACCATGATTACCGATGTCAAGAGCTGGCAATCAGCGAGACGTATTTTCGCCGTCTTCCATGCATTTCTCAATCTCAAACCAGACGCATGACAGCCTCGTTTGCCAGTTTGAGAAGGATACAAGGAACGATCATATCCTCCTAGTCCCCCCGTTCTCCGAAAGCGTCCAGTTCTCTCCCAAAAGCACATCCTTCTTGTTCTCAAAATGCCCACAGCATGCTGGCTGCAAAGAACTCATTGACGTCGTTGAGGGTGCATGTTCGGTCGCAATCAAACTCACTATGGCACCCGGGAGAAAGTGGGAGCGGGTTACAGTCCAAGGCAACTTCCTCTGTACCATATATCGCAATCGGGTGTGCAGCATCATGCAATATTGGAACTGCCCAGGGTTATGCTCACTTGCACGATCAAACAGATAACCCGCAAACACCATGTATTAGTTGTGTTCCCGTACAGAGATACCTCGTGCTTCCTTGCAAGCATCCCAGATTCGGTACCCCTTTCGTCCCTAATGCTTCCAGGTCAATCATGCACGTTCGTGTGGAGACCGTTTTGCTGATCCCTACCAACACAGGCACGCACGAGACAATGGCATTCTACGGCTGGCCTATTTCGCAATGCCAATCTCAACCCTTGGATACGCAATTACATGCAGGAATTCGCGTGGTTGATATTCGGCTCTCCATCATAGATGGTCGACTCATCGCATACCATGGAATATTCCCTGAAGTTACTCCATTCGCAGATATGCTCGTCACACTGCATAGTTTTCTCGCTTCGCCTACCACAGCGAGTGAAACGCTCGTAGTCTCTATCAAACAAGAAGACTCTGACACGAAATTGTTTCCCAGACTAGTCCACGAAGAAATCGTGGCGTCGCCTGGCGGGCTGCAAATGTGGTTTCTTGAAAACCGAATACCCAGCCTCGGTGAAGTCCGAGGCAAAGCCGTTATGTTCAGTCGGTTTGGTGGCGCTGGCTGGGAGAAGGGTGCTAATGGGATCCACCCACCACTTTGGCCGGATAGCATAAAGGAAGGTTTTCAGTGGGTATGTGACAGGACCCTGGTCCGAACTCATGACTGGTAAGTTCGCGCGCTGTCCCGCCTCCCCAAACCCAAAAACACTGCCCTTTGCAAGCCACACGAGATGTCCGTCGCTTACCTAGAGCAAAATAGGTATGGCATCCCGTCCTTTTTCTCCATACCCGAAAAGGCCTCGCTGTCTACCGAAATTCTGCTCCCGGCTCCTGAGTCGCCGGTTCCGACCCTTTCGATCTCTTTCATGTCAGCCTCCTCTATCCCCTTTGCCTTACCTTCCGTAATTGCCCGTGGTTTTGGGTGGCCGAAGTGGGGTCTGGGGTTCGAAGGCGTGAACGACCGAGTCGGGAAATGGTTATTGGATCAATTGAGCTCGGATAATGCCAATCGCCGACGTAAGTCGTCCGATCGTGAGCGTCAGAGATGCACTCTGCCGAACGCAGACGATGCGCGGCTGGCCTCACTTACGGACGCGGGCCCGCGGATAAGAGGATGGGTGTTGATGGATTACTATGGAGGTCCTACTGATGCAAGTGTCGTTCCTTTGTTTATGGAATGCAACTTCAGGGGGAGAAGGGCAGGGGAAGAGGGGTGGTGACGCAATATACTGGCTACCGCTTGGTTGGGTGCCTTGACCTCGCTTCAGACTGGTCGGATCAGCTCGATCTGTCGGAGAGTCAGTGATCACGGATCGACGCGGTGAATTCACAGGTTCGGGGAGTGGGGAAACGGAAGAATGGAGGGTGGTCCCGGTTACAGCCTGTCCTGTGCGTATGGTTGGTGGAGACAAGACGGCGGGTGGGCAGTGGTAAATATTTTTGCTGGTGGTCTGAAACGAAACAGGATAGGTACCGGAACGGACGTTCATTTCGGATGATTTGCAGACTCGTGTTGTGGCGACGGATAGGAACTTGACTTGTATGGCATGCGAAGCAGTGGATAATGCTGTAGACCGTCATGCCAATGAATGAAATGCGAGAACCTTGACCCATCAGCGCGGAACATGTCGGTGTGGTGGATTCTCCCATATCTATCCTCCTCGAGTGCGTGGCATGCGATTTCTTGGGGGCTGCGCTGACGGATTGAGAATACGTCTAGGTCTGACAGAAGCTTAGAAAGACACGCTGGCAGCATCACGAGTGAGGCTCCGTCACCAGCCGAGAGATAGGGTCTAAATTCTCGCCTATGAGTTTAGCAATCATTAACATCTGCCTCGTTGTAGCTTCGAGTTCGCCCCACCGCATTCACCCGAACCATCGCCGCAGCTCTCAGCCTTGCGTTTCCCGTACGTTTAAATACCGTCCCAACTCCCATCGCAATGGCCCAACCTCCCCTTCCTTCCAACCTCCCCCAATCGACCGACACCCCTTCTCCTCTTTCTCCCCCTATCCCTGCTGGAACGTCAACCGTTCTCACAGAACAGCTCGAACTAGCCATGGTCGCTCCATCCGAGTCACGCGCAGTGGCTGTATACTGTGCTGCCTCCCTTGGCCATCAAAAAGCCTTCCAGCAGGCTGCACTGTGTAAGTTCTCGATCGCTCGCTTGATAGATTCCCTTCATCTCCTTGCCGTCACTTTCCCACGCAGCTATAGCACATGCGCTCGTAGCAGCAAACCGACCCCTCGTATATGGAGGTGGCAAGAGCGGCATCATGGGCGTCGTGTCCGGTGTCGTCGCCAACTCTGAGGGCGGTAAAGTCACAGGAATCATCCCATACGCGATCCTCGCTGCTGGCGGCGAGAAGGATAAAGGCAACGGTCAACCAAGATCCAATTCGATTGCTGAACTGCTGGACGAGAAGCGGAGGGGCGAGGTACGTGTCCTGGGATCCTCGGGCCCCGGGACGATGTTATGACCACCTCCAGAATGCTGACTCGTCCTCACAAATAGATCGAAACAGTAAGTATATTTTTTTGCGCTCTACACGTGTACACCTTGCCGTGCCCGCGTTGATGAATACGTCGTTCGCTAACATGTTTCGTCGTAACCCACCAGATCGTCGTCAATTCAATGCATGAGCGTAAAATTGAAATGGCAAAACGTGTAGGGGCCTTTATCGGCCTGCCTGGCGGCTTTGGCACATTCGAAGAGGTATGCACTGGTCCGCCGCGCCCTATACAGCTTCTTGATGACGGAACGTCTTTCATTGGCCAGATCCTAGAAGTCGTCACCTGGAACCAACTTAATATCCATAATAAACGTAAGTCGTGCCTTAATACCCTTCTCCCGATCTGGCTGCATCTCCCATCTTCCACATTGCCGCGCAATTCCCCTTTTGCTGAATGAATGGTAACAGCCGTCATTCTTGTCAACGTCTTCGCGTATTACAACCCACTCCGTGACCTCATCCGAAACGGCGTTCGAGAAGGCTTCATCCGGCCCGAAAATGAAAAGCTCCTTGTGTTTGTCGAGGGACCAGCCGATCACGCAGCGCATGAGACCTTTGATTGGGGTCAGGCAGCGCTCGACGCGATCGATGCGTGGGAGCACGACAAGGTGTCAACCCTGCCGTTCTACTGGAACAAGGACACGGACAGCAGCGACATGACACATGTCAATAGTCAGGTGAACGGCAAGGGCGGTGTCGGTATCTCGAACGGGAAAGGAAACACGGAGCACATCGAGACCATCCCTGGGTTCACCGTCTTGCCTGGCCTGAAGCATACCCATGGCTGGTTTAAGCGAGTGTGGCATGTGCGTTCACGATCAGGGAGGGTCTGATTTATATCGTTTTAAACTTGCGCAGAGGTTAAGCTGCGTTGACCAAGACATTTTGGATAGTTATACGCAAGCTATATATACGGTTCCCAAATGGGCCCGACAATCTTTACAGGATATTTTACCCAGACGCAGATTATGTCCTCATATCTTTGTTTTCATATGTAACAATATACT
This sequence comes from Lanmaoa pseudosensibilis, assembly GCA_038092875.1. Lineage (NCBI taxonomy): Eukaryota > Fungi > Basidiomycota > Agaricomycetes > Boletales > Boletaceae > Lanmaoa > Lanmaoa pseudosensibilis. The sequence goes on along the minus strand of JBBPRF010000059.1, from coordinate 46,094 downwards.
ACAGATACGAGATACAAATATATGGTCTTCTATGCTTTGTGCACACGTACGAACGATCGCCTGAAGAGATTCTCCGGATGTCGGGCATCAGGGCTGTGCTGGCGGCTTGCCAGAGGATGGATCAATCTTGCGAGTGGCGTCCATGAAGGCGTCCACCTCTGCCTCTGTGACCTTGGCCTTTCTCTGCGAGACTTATGAGTATCGATTATCAGTTCTGATCAGCACAGGATATGCACACCTCTTGGAAGTCTTTGACGAACGCCTGGAGCATCTGAATACACCTTGCCTTCAATTGTCCAGTGAGCAGTCGGCCCGCGCGATACTCCTAACACAGCAATCGTCCCGTCAATTCAGAGACAACACAAATTCCAGGCTCACCTCGCCAATCGTCTTCAACTCGTTTTCATCGTCCAAAAAGAAGCTCAGATACTGGTACGCGACATCCACCTCTGTGTCGCCTCCGTACTTTCTATGTTCCTCCTCCGTCTCCCGCCCGCCAGAGAACCCATGTCTATTGATCTTGTTCTTGATCTGATTCGGGGTATCGCTCATGAATATACTCGAGTTGGGATCCGAGGCGCTCATCTTCGTCTGGGGCCCTTGGAGGGCAGGGAAGAATCGCGAGTGGATGAGTGCAGGTTTGGGATACTTGAGTTTTTGGGCGACGTCTCGCGTCAGTCGGAAGTAGGGGTCCTGGTCGATGGCGCAGGGAATAAGGCAGGGGATGTTGCTCACTTCGCCAAAGATTTGGGGGAAGGAGTTAGAGAACGAGGGTGCTGCTTGGATGGAACAAAAATGTATCTTGCCGATGTTGTCTCTGACGAAACGATACCGTTTTTAGCCTTCAAAAATACTTTTCTAAGGCGCGAACTCACGAGTCGTTGAAGCCGAACGTAGCCTTTGACTGATTATAGGAAATCTGGCGGGATATCTTGACAACGTTGTGGTAGAAAACGCCACCGACATAGTCGAGGTCGCTGAATATGAACGTTTTCTTGAGATTGAAGCCGACGGCGATAATGTCTTTTGCATTGCTTCGACAGAACCTCCGTACATCCTCTACCTTGAGCTCGTGCTTGAACAAGAATTTCTCGTCGTCTGAAGACAAGTAAGTTCTGATTCTTGGACGAGAGAGGGACTCACCTGTTAGTTGGATGACCAGCGGAACGTCAAAGACATCCTGTAACCACCTGCTCTAGAATCAGACCGGAGGAACAAGGCAGCCTAGGGAGACCTACTTTGTAAAAACGAAAGGGATCATGTGCCCGATATGCACACTATCACTACTCGGTCCTCGACCGGTATACAGGAAAAACGGCTTCCCCTGTTCATACCGATCCAAGATTCGGTCAAACTCCCTACCAATCAGCATGGCATCATCAGCTGAAACCACAATACCAGAAATCAACGAGACGGACCGATGGGAGAAGAACATCCCTCTTCGCAAGAGCGGATGTGGCTTGTGTCCCGTTAGTTTCTCGAACCGTTCTAGCAACGCAGCATCGACACGGCGTGTCCCAAATTGAACAATCAACTTGTCGTAGTCGATCGCGAGCTGCTTCCCGTCCGCGGAAACGGAGCCCTGGACGTCCCACGGGGTGACGACCTGCTCGTGCCCCACAGACGGATCGGCTGGTTTGATGGCTGGTGCAGTACCAGGGATGCTAGCGGCACCGTCGGGTTGGGGTCTGGAGAGAATGAGTAACATGTAATGCTGACGCGCGGACGCAAGCCTCACGATGAGATTGCCGTCCCATTCAGAGTAGTAGTAAGTGAATCTACTGAAGCTGGGTCCTTTGGTATTGCGTCGGACATGGTGCTTTTTGCGTGATAGTGGGGTTGTAATAGGCGGATGGTTGTGTAGATGAACGCCAGCGACTACTAGTAAGTAATGACCGAGTCACGATTATCACCCGATCGTCAGCTCATGCCACGCGATCATGTCTGACTCGGACAAGCGTCAATTCAACTACCATACGTCCCTGTGGCCCGGATCTACACAAGCTACACTTGAAACCCCTTTATTTATGAATGCCATTGTCAACATCGATAATGATATCATGCAGAAGAAGAAAGTCAATTGAATTGTACGTGTATGTGGATTATTGAGTGGGGAGGGAAGGATGGGAGATGTCCGTGCGCTACGTCTGCTCCCTGGCCATAACCCTCGGTACTGGTAACAACTTTTCGGTGTGGCCCGCCCCGCGCACAAAGCCAACGACGGGGCGTCGTGTCAAGTGAGCGTTGGTGTCAACAAGCGGTGTGACCCTTTGCGATCCGGTGATGTGATAAAGTAGATGTGAAGGAAAGGACAAGGTGGAGATAGACACAACACCACTATGGAGTCGGCGATGTCACGGTTTCCTGAACTCGCACAGCACCGTGTAAATGGTGTTGAATGCCGTGTAAATCTCTTCTCTAACCTATACGGTGAAAGAATATGATGTGTCAACAAAGGTTCTGAATCAAACGCAGACGGATAAAGCATCAAGATTTACCTTTGCACCAGTCAAAACTATCTTCCCCGAGACGAAGATCAACAGGACAACCTTCGGTTTGAGCATGCGGTAGATGAGGCCGGGGAAGAGCTGCTCCAATGATCAATATTCGTCCATACTGACCAACTCAATCATACATACTTCAGGCTCGTAGCTGCTGAATTGACCGTGGCTGTATGCAAGACCCTCTAATCTTATCGGGAATTTGACGTCACAGCTACCAACAATATTCTGGATCTTGAACTCTGCAAACTTGGCATCGAAACCGAGCTTCTGCACAATACGAGCATATTTGCGCGACGCCAGCCTCGAGTCATCTTCACTCTTCGCACCCGTGACGACCATCTTACCCGATGCGAAGATGAGGGCGGTGGTCTTGGGTTCACGAATACGCATGATGACGGCGGCGAAACGCTAATGTGCAAAAGCGCATTGGCGTGCACAAATACGCGAATTTAAGTTGTAATACCAACCTTTGGATTATACTCTGCATTGCGCGCATGAAGGGCAATCGTCTTAAGGTCTAACCGACAGTCAAGGTTGACGGTCGCGACGATATTTTGAAGAGTGGGAACGATGCCCTCCACAGCGGTAATGTGCTGCTGCTCGAGTGTCAATGGCACTGGCGTAGCGGGGACGGCGGGAGCGGGAGGCGTCGAAGGACCAGCAACGGTGGGGGAAGGAGCACCCTTGCTCGTTGTCGTAGTCGCATTCGCCTGTGATATGGGCGCGAGAGGTGCTGGTGCTGCTGGCGGTGGGGTATGCGATTGCGACAACGGCGATGGCCCCGGTAAAGCGAGACCCGACGGTCCAGGCAAACTAAAGGAACTGGGACCAGGAAGGGCCAGTCCATTCGATGGTTGCGATGGCTGCTGGGGCTGATAGGGAGCAGCCGACCTCCCAAAGGTGACTTGGCGGGCGGGGAGTGCAAACGACATTTTCTCGAAAGTTTGACGTGGAAGTCGGGGTGAAAGAGAGCGTGGGAAAACAAGCGTGGGTGGAAAAAGGAGCAAGCTAGCGGGCAGAGCATCCTCCTTATATATTGGTTTGATTTCAAACTCCGCTCATGATTACCATCAGAACCCTATTGTCATCGCTTTCTTGTTTGCTTCCACCATCTCGAGTCCCATATGATCCGTGCGATTTTACTTTATTTTTGTTTTTGTTTTGGCCTTTGCTTTGTCTTTTGACTCTCCTCCGTCCTTGTACTCGCCTTCCTGAGGGCGACATCGTCCTTGGGCCGAACGTCGTAGACAAGATCGAGTGCAAACCGATTGTGCTGCGGATAACGAATATTCTAGAAAGATACCAAATATATCTATGATCTTCTCACGCCTTCCACGTCTGATAATCAGCCTTACCTCACCCACTGTGATACCTGCATCAGGTCTTGATCACAAAGGACGCAAAAGTGTCAACATATATTGTAAATTATCATACAAGACAAAAGACAAGAGAACAGACTGTATACAGATATATCCACGCACTGTCGCACTGTTCATGAAAGCTGGAAGCTGAACTCGGGGAATGCACTCTGAATGAAGAAATGAAAACAAGACCGTGATTGCTTTGTTTCAGGGTCTCCGGAAACCTCCATCCCGGATCCCAAGTAAACCGCACGTTCAAGACCCAATCAGTGGAGCACGCTCCTCGTCCGCGAGAAGAAATACACCGCCCGTGAACCTCCTGTACAACCCACAGACACCCTTGACCACGCAGAACGCGCTCAAGATGGCGAAAGCAAGAGAAGCCCAGTGCACAAAGGGATCTGCCTGTTGAGCGAAGATACCGAAGAGGGACCACGTGATGGCGATTGATGCGGGCAAGTCACCCTCAGCGGAGGTGAAAGCATAAGCTGCGGCAGTACCCTCGAGGAAGAAGCTGTGTAACAAGGCACGCCACACGACTGAGCTGCGATTGGATATTCGCAGGTATTCAGGTGACTTACAGGGCAAGGAACACGAAAACCTTGGTCCAAACACCGGCAGTTTCAGTGAGCGCATTGACACCGAAAGCTTCAAAGGCAGTAAGAACTACCAAAACGGTGGTCCATCCGTGCCAGAGGGAGAAAGGGAGGTGCACAAATATTTCGTCACCCGTGTTCGACGGCGCATGTTGCTTCTTGATGATGTAGTAGATATGCTGACCAGAGTTTGCAATAGGTTAGCACCTTGTGATCATGTCCGCAAAATGTGATGTAACTGGAAGATGCGCGGCATCAAAAACGCCGGCGTCTCGCCCAAAATGAAGAACGGAAGACGGAAAATACGCGAGGAAGGAAGAAGCTCACCGTTACAGTGCTGCTGACAAAGAGCGCGAGAATAAAGGCCACGACGTAATGGTGCGCCGCCCAGAGGTTGACGTAAATTGCATTCAGGAGACCGAGCAAGGCGAACCGCCATGAGATGCCATCGATGATGACCTTCTTCCCAGCTGCAGTGAACTGGTAGACAATGGTTCCGAGAAGGAGCAGGTGGATGAGGGTCCTGTCTGACGAATGAAAAGGTGGCAACAAAAGGGGGGTAAATAGACACACCAGATCAAGAAAGCCCAAGGAGCAGGGGTAATATATGTTTCTTTGCCGGAGTAGTAGATGTCATGTGGGGCGGCGATGGTGTAGATGTTGGAGCCGAGGAAGACGAAATACACGACGATGTTAAGGAGCTGGAACAGGGTATACAGTTGGGATTAGGGTAATTTGAATGAGCATGAGACGAACCTTGAGCAAAATATCATCAGTCCAGGAGCCTTCAGCCATGGCGAACAGTGTTGTAAGACTATGGTTGTGTTAGGACGGAGGGGGGAGGAAATAGGAGGGGTATTGTCTTTGATTGGCTTATGTACCCGCCCCACATACGGCCCTGACGACATGCCCCCAGTCAGTTGCCAAATCAGGTATCCAGCCAAGCCGCTTCCTTTCGTTTCCTGATCATTTGATCAATATCGCATCGCAAGCGAAACACGTTCATCGTTACTCCGACATCACGCGGGACCTCCCAAGGGAGCCCAAACCAAGAATGGTAGTTGAACCATAGACAACTTCCATTACTCGTTGACGATACACACTTCTTGATGGCAATAGCAGTCTCCTGCGAATGCGCACAGCGCGAATCCACTGCCTGCTGCGGCGAAGGATCACTAGAATTCCACGAGGAACGAGATGGCATCGCATATAATGCCCGTGTTGCTATGTGCCTACAGGTATTGTTTATTACTATTACTATCCGTCCGGTTTCGGAGAACAGGGATTTAGAGGGTTCCCCAGCCAAGTATCCGCAGTCTGAGAAATTTACGTGACCGAGCTAACTGGAACAAGAATCATTTCCGGTTGTGTGTAGGAAGCTCACTTGCAATACCGCCGATACAGTTGGTCAGTACTCAGTCTCAGTCTTGGACCTGTCGATGCGAGCTGCAACCCGTTCCCATTACCGTCCGAGTTAACTGGTTTAAATAGGTGCGCAAACCCTGCATCCGGTCGGGAGGAAGATCGTCCAAGGCTTAGTAGTGCAGTTCATGACCCCATAAAATAGAATGATACGTCATGCATTGGCTACTGTCCTGCAGAGGGCCGCCGCCGCTCGACTGGGATTATGAAGAAATGAATGAATGATCTAACCACATACCGAGTAGGAGACATGTATGCAGGAGGGTATTACACTAACTCAAGATGCGAAAACACCACACATACACACACGCACTCACACATCTAGACACCAGCGACGATCCTATGAAACGCAATCAATCAATTCTCCAATTCGAAGTGGATCAATCCAGGACTTACTCCTCGGCCTTGTTAAGTGCGGTCACCATGCTCACGACCTCCTTCCTCCTGTTGACCACGAACTCGCTCTCCTTCATCAGTTCATCCAGGACGTCAGGTTTGTAAAGCTCTTGTAACAACTCGCGTTGCAGATTCTCCTTGGAGTGGTTCACAAGCGTGAGCACGATCGCTTTCGGGACCATATCAATCATCTCCCGCTTTACTATGTTGAAATAGGAGTGGATGAGGAGTTCTACGGCGATATATCGTGTGAACACGGTCTAGGCCTGAATAGGCTGGGCGACTTACTGATAACCTCAGTCTCCATAGTCTCTCGCTCGCTCAGCGCCGATTGGGGTCTGATTATGGCAGGTGGCTGCGGGATTGACGGAGTTAACCGAGTTAAGCAACCCCGTCATCTCGGAGAGTGCTTACCGAATCCATGACCGGGCCCGCTTTCTTCGGTTGTCCTTTCCTCGCCGTCGAGAAGAATGAACCAAAGAAGCTTGCCTCATCCTTCTTGGGGTCGACATCGAGGTCACGGCCGCCGTTGACCTGGCCTGGTGCGAGCTTGCCGCTCTTCGGATCAGGTGCGGGCGGAGGGGGCTTGTTGGCGTTAAGACGATCCTGGACTATGCCCATGGCCTGCCAAAGTGAAGGGAGTTAGTGACAGGTGAGTTGAACCTGCTCGAAAATAACTTGCCTTGTGGCCACCAAGGAAGTCAGGATGAGTTGTGTTGACATAGCATGCTTGCATGCTATAATAAACTTGTAGCTAACCACGTCTGAACTCTCCGGGAATAGTGGAATTGTACGCACGCGACCATATCAGTCACAAGTTTGGTCGTTGGGTTCATGGAGTTCTTGAAAAAGTTCACAACAACAGCGTTGAAACGTTCTCTGAGGGCAGGGAAGCGCCTGAATGCTTGCTGTATACGAATATATGGTCAGCCTGTTCTGTGTCCGAGACAAGGACATACAATCTTTTGGAGTAGTTGTCCAAGGATTCGGATAAGCTCATCGTATACCAGTTGACAACATTTCAAGCCAGGTTCCTCGAGTCGTTTGATTTGCTGCTTGACAATGACCTCGAAGGCTTGAGTACCAACAAACAACGATGGCGTTGAACCCTACGAGCTAGTTAAATGCCAGACAATCAAGTGTTCGCGGTTGCCACTTACGGAGGAGTTGTACAAAATCGTCCTGATATCACCATCCTTTACTTGATCAAACGGATCGATGTTCTTCACGCCATTGTTGAACAATTCGTGGAATACGAAGCTGATACGCGCCCCACCACTGAGTTCATTCAAAGATAGATCATTTGTGTTACCATCAATCACAGTGCGAAATTCGTTCGTGAATTCGGTGATGACAGAGAGAACAACGTTGCCTCCTGAAGCGTCACCCAGTGGTCCACCAAGGCTTGCAAGCTCGGCGTTGTACTTTTGAAGCTGCTGCGTTATACGTGCTTTGATGTCAGGGAGGGTGTTGCGAATGTGTTGCATGAGGATCTGCACAATTTATCAACTTGTGATATGGAGAGGCAACAATCGTGAACGAACCATGTTGAGCTTGCGGGCAAGGAAAGGAGTTCCGCAATATTGAGATTTACCCTTGTATGAAGGGTGCGTCTCAAAGAAATTGCGTTCTGCTTCTAGAGCAGCATTAATAGACTTAGAAATGTCAATATCCCGTTGTCCGCGGTTCACGACTGGTACATAACCAAGTCTAAGTGGAATGACGCGGCCCGCAAGAATGTCGACGACATCTGTGCCTTGGTCCCTGGACATAGTAATGAGATTTCTGCCATATGAGAGCGAGCAGAACAACATACATCAAGTCAACCTTCGTAAGAACACCAATTGTCCGAGTCCCTTCTGGATCAACCTCACGACCCAACTTGAGACCATCCGAGTTTGCCAAGTCGGTGTTGGCCGCTGTGACAGCAAGGATGATACAAGCTGGTCGCGATATATACTTCAAAAGCATATCTTTGATTTGCTTTTCAATGTCTTTGGGTTGATCTCCGACAGGCACCTTTGTCAGACCAGGCAAGTCGACGAGGGTAAGTGTCAACACATTGGGCGAGAATATGCGTAGGTTGATGGGCTGTGGCGAAATACCAGCATTGCGGCCCGTCTTTGCCTCTGTATCACGGACGATTTCTGCACGAATTTTGTTGAAGTCATAGAATTTCTCCCCGGGCAGATGCAAGAACTCTCCCCATTCTGATTCGTTGGCTTGCTGGTCTGAGCCTGCAAGTTGTGCTTCGGAAAGTAATTTTTGAGATGAAAGAAGCCTCAAGTTTCATTGTGGAACGTACATGAGAGGCCATTCGACTGTGGTGGGGTAGCAGGGCGGTGGATGAGCTGCAGTACGAGTGGTCGCCGTGTCACGATACCAGTACCACGAGGCAAAAAATCTCGTCCAACGATGTTCTTGAAAGGGTGAAAACAATGAATTAATTGACTAGTAGACGGCGCTGCATACCTCAAGGACACTACTCTTGCCGCTACTTTGACTACCAAGCACGCAGATTTGCGGAAGGTCTATTTGGGATCCTGATGATCCAACTGTGCTGAATACATCTTGAAGCTTGTTTACGACAGATACGATTTCTTGACCAAAACCTGTGGACATGGTGGACGACGTAGACGATGATATGAAAGTAAAAAGACGAGGAGAACGCGCGCAGTCTGGTGCTGCCAGAAACACGCGATTAGAGCTGCGTAGCACAGCCACCGTCACAACCCTCAAACTGATCGCACAACGACCCATACCGCGAGCACTCCCCACTACAGTAGATTAAGACTTGAATCCGGCAGACGATGACCGACTTTCTAGCTGTCAGTTTTCATCGACATTCACCAGAATGACCAACAGGTTGCTTATCGAGGGGACCGCAGCACCCCCCGGCCCCGTTGGTATACCGCATTACCTCTTACGTCAAGGTTGAGGAGGAAATATAATGAAACACCTTCTCCGCGGGACCCAGTCCACAAGCAGGGTTGTCTTTCGCAGCCATGTCCACTGCCCCGAAAGAACCTACATCTCGTCTCAGCTCTCTAGCAAATCAAGCATGTGTTACCTCGAATCGTGCTCTTTACATCGCCGAAGTCTTGGAGATGATCCTGGATGAGCTCGTCAACGACAAACGTAGTATAAGCCACCTCGCTTTCACTTGCAAAACCATTGCTGAGCCAGCGCTCGACCGCCTATGGGCACTTAATGACTCTCTGGAGCCCTTCATTCCCTTGTTGCCAAAGGAGTTGATCCTCGATGTACGTTTGGAGGGATTCAGCGGTCTTCGTCGAGCCCTGATGTTATACTTGCTTACAGGAAAACTCTTTCTTTCAATTTGACCGCCTCCTAGTCTCGAGGCTACCTCTGGAAAAGTGGGCGACGTTCGACAATTATGCTCGACGGGCTCGGCGTTTATACGTAAAAACTGTTACCATGAACCCTCACCGCGTGTATTCCTCTATTTACAAGCAACTCACCAACATTCGTCCAAACGTTGAGCTCTTCCCGAACCTTACCACCTTGGCATTTCACGCGAAAAATGTTCCCAACCTGCACCTCAGAATGTTTCCATCCTCTCTCCGCTTTGTCACATTTAGCTGGGCCAACATCAAAGCTCCAGAGATTGAAGCCGTCCTCTGGAGTTCGGTCATGAATCGGTTGTTGCTGGATGCCCCTCTGATTGAACATATCCACTTCGAGGGAAGCCCAAAGGAACCCCTGCACAGCCTTACTCCGCTTCCCTTTCAACAACTCCAAAAAATCACGATCAAATCTAGCCCCCTTGGCCCAAACGTCCTGCACAAATACTGTCATGCACTCTCCGCGTCCGCCATATGGGAGCTTGATCTACGTTTTGTACGCTGGCCAGACCCCCGTCTCCAGCCAATATCCCCCGTCTTCCCCTCACTGAAGAAACTAACTATTGATGGTTCTCCATCCCACGCCATCGACTTCGTTCGACTACTCTCAAGTTCTGTACTCCAGGAGCTGGCGATTGCTTCCCAAAGTGAACGTAGCGGAGACCCCTTGAATCAGTATGCCCAGCTCCTCATGCTACTCGCGGACAAGTATCGGGGCGTGTTCAGAACGCTCAAAATACAGCATCCTCTACCATGTCAAGATCAAGCTGATCTCAAGTCGTTCCTTCACGCAGTTCGGACGTTGGCTGACGCAGGAGTTGACACGCTCCAGTTGAATTTAATACTTGGTTGGCAGGATCTCACACCTGAGGTGCAGGATATGATTGATCCTTCGAAATGGACGGCTCTCAAGCAATTCAGAATCTCATCCCGTCGAGCGAGTGCGTCGTGGTCCTGGACGGCTGGTAACGTCTTATTTGGGTGAATTTAGGCGTAGAGCCGATCTACCTTTGTAATACGATGGACCTTCCACTTATCATACGTGTTATCAATGGTTTTGTAATGTTAACGTTCTCAAATATGGATGCACGATATCCCGCTGTGCTAGTGGCAGAGTTGAAGCTGAACCTTTTTAGTAGGCAAAGGGTCCACAAAGACTGGCTCCAGTGCATGACATTGATTATAACTTGCAGGTTAGACTCGGATTTCTGAAACAACTTCAAACTGCACATCTGTCCTTACCCACTGTGAGTCGTTGTCTAGGCGGACCGGAGTGTCGACAGAGAGTTATTATTCCTCACCGGCTCTCATTAGTTTGCTTTCGAGAGTTATGCGAGCCTAGTCGCCGCCCGATACCTCACCCTTCTGGATCAAATCCCATCTGCGTCGAGGCACCACTGGGTAGGTTTCCTGTTTTGCTTTACGCCACAGTCCCGATGATGATCTCCCTGTCATAAGCGGCGTTTAGAGACCCCAAGCGTCAAAACCAGGTGCAGGTAATAGATGTTCCCCTTGGAACAACACGCCTCGAATGCACTGCCCGCTACGTACCTAATACAACAAAGAACCGCGCGCTACCCTCGATAATCCTTTTATGATCAACCAAAGACCATTAACTCCCAGGCACCTTCAAGTTGTATATGCTAAGGTGTTGCGCTCACTGTCTGTCTCTGAAGATCTATGCTCATCGAAGAAAAGCTAATGAATTTATGGATTACACCTCGACAGTGTAGGTCTTTCGCCGTTGTCTGTCTGTCTGTATGCCCCGAAGAATGCATCCATGCCACTGTTATATGGTGAATATCAACTGAACGCTCCCAATTTGTCTACTCACTTGGTTACGTCATTCCCCCACCAGATGGCAGAACGGCACTATACTAGATGAGCGTTTGAGCATCGACAGATGTATGGCCGAACTTCCAACACCACAGCCACAATTCTCCCCAAGTACAAGGTCATACAGTACTGGGACGCAAGGTCACGTAAGTAGTACTTTCTTTCGTTTTTCTGACACGTATATCAAACTCATCCGCAACTTCGGAGTAGCTGTCTTTATTCCAATGGGTCTATATGCGTGGGTCGATCGCTGGCACGTGGGGGACTTTGAACAGCAAAGTGAGGCGGAAGGAGTGGCGCCCCCTGTAATTCTTTCGAGGCACTCAACCAACAATATTGATTCAGTGCAGCACCCTCCTTGACGGAACAGGAATGTTTGGCAGCTGATAACTCTTGGGTGCAGGTCTGATACTCATGGTGGACTGTCTGTACTAACATGGATGGCCTTCTGATCGTAGTGATCATTCTTAAAGTTGGCTATGCAGCTGCTAATGCAGTCTTCTTCTGCTGGATCAGTACGCCACTGCCGTCGAGGGTGGGACTGATGCCCGAAACGCCTTGGCTGATGTGCGTTCCAGTCGGTTCTCACCAGGGAGGTCCACATATACTTGCGGAGAGTCACTCAATGAACACGAGAGTGTGGACTGCCGTTCTCTTGGGGTTAGTCTGTCAACTGGCTCGATGATATTGAGGCCTGGCTGATTTACGTAGATGCCATCTCCCTACCCACAATCATATCATCATCCTAAAGGGGCGACTCCCGGTTCAACACTATATCCGATCTCAGCGGAAAGCTTTTGGGCTACACCCATTGCATATAGGTGGAGACCCTATCATGAAAACCCCGCGTTCGTATTTTGATCTGACTGAATGATCGTGAACTGCTGTGATCACTTTATCAAAGGTGGTACGGATCTGGCGGTCTCGAACGACGAAATTCCGATCTTTCCTCATCGGTACGAAATTGGTCCATGCATCGACCTCCCGCGTACGTAGGTGACCGATGCTCACGATGGGTTAGTGATATTTGTCTCACCTGACCCTCCCCATCTCGATATGAGAGCGGATATTCACCTTCACTTATAAGCTCGTTCGCCGTTGGCAAGCCCTTACCGCCAGTGCCCATACATGCCAGCATGCGCACTACTCTCCATTATATTCTTGTGTCCGCCCTGGTCTCATCATTTATACCATCGGTTTTTGCTACACCGGAGTTCCAGCAAGGGAGGACCTCGCTCCAGAATGAATTTCATGTTCTCGGTCCCGTCACGCGGCTGAACATCGTCAATAGGGTCATCGCTCCTGATGGTTTTCCTCGATCGTTAGGTCGTGTTACTTTGGCTTACTATTTTGTACTGACATTCTCAAGGACTGTACTCGCTGAGGGAACCTTTCCGGGGCCGCTGATCGTTGCTGAGAAAGTGAAGTCTTTTCGTGACATCGTGGATTGCTGGTTCTCATGTTTCTTCAGGGTGACGACTTCAAAATTGACGTGGTAAACGACCTTCATGACACCACAATGGATACGTCTACGAGTATTGTTCGTGTGTCCGGAATATACCTCAAAGTTTGGCTCTAAAACTCCAACAGCACTGGCACGGTATTTACCAGAAAAAATCTAGCTGGGCCGATGGTGTTACCGGGGTTACACAGTGCCCCATCAAGCCGCACAAAAGCTTTTTGCATCAATTCAATGCACAAAATCAATCTGGGACATACTGGTACCACTCACATCTTTCATCTCAGTATTGTGATGGTCTCAGAGGGCCACTGGTAATATATGATCCCCAAGACCCGCATAAACATCTGTATGACGTTGATGATGGTACGTGTTTTATTTGCAATAGTTTGAACGAGACACTCATTGACTCACCAGAGAATACCGTTATCACCCTTGCCGACTGGTGCGGATGTGATTCATGCGATGACTCTAGATGCCAAGCTCACTCTTTACAGGTATCACATACCCAGTCCGCAAATGTACCTGCCTCCATATACGGCAAATTCTACACTGATAAATGGTCGTGGACGGTATGCTGGTGGACCGATGTCCCCGCTTACGGTCATCAACGTCGAGCAGGGCAAGCGATATCGCTTCCGCATAATTGGAGCTTCATGCGACCCGTGGTTCAATTTCACCATCGATGGACATGCGATGACAGTCATCGAAACAGACGGTGTTGAGACGGAACCACTAGTTGTCGATTCGCTGTCAGTATTCGCCGGTCAACGCTATTCCGTGGTAGTAACGGCCAACGAAACACTGGGAAACTATTGGATTCGTGCACTATCGAGCCATCTCAACCAGACGTTTGGTGGCGGGCAAAGCTCTGCCATCCTGAGGTACAGCGGCGCGCCAGAGCAAGAACCGGCAACAGAGCACGGACCATATGTGCTTCCCTACGACGAGAGTAATGTTCGCCCCTTGATCGCACCCGGCACGCCTGGTGTCCCAGAGCCAGGCAAAGCAGATGTGAACATTAACCTCGTTCCCGGACTTGCGGGCCACCATTATACGATTAATGGAGTAACCTACGCGGACCCGCCATTGCCCGTACTCTTACAAATCCTGCATGGTGCTCAGCACCCGTCACAGCTGCTTCCAAGCGGTAGTGTCTACGAACTTCCACGTGGTAAGGTGATCGAGCTCAGCATTCCTGCCACTGAGCTCACAGAAGGTGGTGCACTCGGCGGACCTGTGAGTGTTCATCACACTTCACACCTCTTCGACGTCACTTACAAAGGTATCACTCGACAGCATGCTCTTCATCTTCACGGCGTGAGTCATCCTCGCCGAGGTCTCGGGACCTTTTCCGCACAAATCATTGGGCTGAATGTGATCTATAGCACATATTCGATGTCATCAGAGCTCCTGGAAGCCAGAACTTCAACTTTATGAACCCCGTCAGGAGGGACACCATTTCCATTGGGTCCCAAGCAAGCCTGGATAATGTGACAATCCGCTTCGTCACCGATAACCCGGGTCCATGGTTCATACACTGGTAAGTTACTCCCGCTGTACAAATTTTCTGGCTCACTGAATCTGGTTTTCGCAGTCACACGAACTTCCACTTGCATAAGTATGTTGCTATGAATACAGATCGATCAGGGTTTCCACCGTTACTTATCCCGCCGTTGTTTAGTGGATTTGCTGCTGTTATGGCAGAAGCACCTTCGGAGGCAGCCATTCAGGAAAGCCAGGTCGTCCCGAGTAAGTGTCCCTCTCTTCTATTTCCTCGTCCTTGCTAGACCGCCGGCACTCAGGCGACTGGAATGAACTATGCAAGTGAGGTGCAACATGTTTGGATCGGCATCAACGCATCGCGGTGTGTTAGATGGACATTACTTTTCACCTCGTATAGAGTTAGTCTAGATCTTCTTTGAACGCTCCATGGTAGTCGCCCCGTAATGACCACGGTACAATCAGAGTCCAAAGGCGGGCGCGTACATGAACGAACATTGGAAAAAGACGCAGACGATGAAAGAGTTTAGTCCAATCACTAGACTTGCAAACATACGATCATTGGGGGTAAAATACACACACGATCACGTTGTCCTGGCTCTGCTCTGTTCTACGGTAATCGAAGCACATGGAAATCACCAAATTAACCGACGTTGAGACGGAAGATGTCATTGAAGCTGGCAAAATGCGTCGGTCATCGTGGTACGTGTTAATAACCAAACCAAGATACGTACACATAATAAGTGGTGCCCTCGCCGACCAGCTGGAATACTTGGCTAAAGCTGAGAGGATTGGGTTCATCGTCCACCTGCTTCGCGTAAGCCCGGGGTAGAAATGTGAATAAACCAACATACCAACAAGTAGCCAGTCACGCTGACGATGAGAGCCCCAGGAGATATAGAGGGCTGGGCGTCGATAGTCGACACGTTGTGTCGAACCTTGTTGAAAGGCAGTGACTAGGGCATGATCAGCACCAATAGAAGGCCTAAAAAGGCGAATAGTTACGGTGAGTTTCTTGACGATGGCCTCTACTCCTAACATTTGGTCTTTCTCGAATGTGAGCATTGACCCCGGACGCTGCACAGTCGTCAGATCAACCCGGATTGTGTTGTTCTCGTTCGATGGACGTACATATAGGGGAGCCAGCTGGGACCGATCGGTATCGAATTTTTCATAGTAAAATCCTGTAAACTGCTTCGCAATCTCGAACGGGTCCATCGGATGGATTGATGAGCGAGAAAGTTGAAGGTGATATCGGCAGAAAGGGTAGAAAGTGAGACAAAGTCTCTACACAACCCAATTCGGACATTATTGGGATCATCTTCAAGTCTATTGGCAAGCTCGTCCTTTCCCACTCGCAACCGACACTGACCCTATATGGCTGGTTTCCCGGCAGCTATCTCTCTCTCAAGCCCACCAATGTCTGACCTTCCCCGTCCAGCGATACGCAGGAAGAGTTCCGCGCAAAACTTGCTGTCCTCCTTCAAGCCTCCAGCCAGCAGTCCAACTCCCGGAGGTAGCATCTCCTCCTCTACCGGTGCAGCCTATGCGGCAGCGGTCCAAACCCCAACTGCGGCCGTTACCCCAGGAAGAGAGTGGGATGGGCAGTCTGTGCATTCAGACACGCTATCGTCGACAGCCACATTGGTTGCAAACGGTACACCCGCCATTGCCCAGGGGACCTCTGTCGAATATCTCCGGGATCTGGTTCAGAAACGAATCATCACTCTGACCTACATGCGCAACGTACATGAAGGGTGCGTCAGTCTCTTTCCGAGCGAGCACTTTGTGCTGAGTCACGGTTCAGCCGGAGTCACTGGTTCCATACGGTCATGATGTCTCGCAGCGAACTTGATAGGGTGTTCAATAACGTCGCTATGAAGAAACGGTATGTACGCCGGTTACTTTTCTACGGATTTTCTGACCATCGCTCGGGGAATATCATAGGACACATCGTTTTGCCGTCCTGGCGATGTCTCTTTCCAACCTGCTGGATATTCCCCAAGCGCATGACTACCTTCGCGGTCTGCTCAACACTATGAACGAATATGACCAGGCCAAGGAAGAGCCCGATAAACCAAAATATGTACAGGACATCCAGTATATCACCATAACATCATGCTGATCTCATACCGTAGCGATTGTTCCGGTCCAAAGTGGCGAAACGACAAGCCGCAGGTGGCTTTGCCGAATATACTGCGCCATACTCGGACGGGTCAGAAGCTTCCTACCTTGTTTCACCCCATATAGTGTGTTGGACCCCTCGGTGCATGATTTACATTAAACTGATCTCCAACAGCCCTTCCCCCTGGATTACCATCAAACATTACTATCCCTTCTCGACGTGCTTTCTGAGGTGTACAATAAGATTTCCCGTATTCTCGGCCCATCTGCGTTCTCGAATTCTGGTCAGCATATGATGGGACCTCTGGGACTGCTCGCACCGCATCCAGGGGTATCATATTTATTCTCAAGTCAAGACGTGACTCCGAAGCCCTTGGAGGAGAGTGATAGCAGTTTGTGGGGAATTGCAAATGCTCAAGTTCCCGGCCAGAATTATGGAACCGGACTAGGGAGCCCGCCTCCGAGTTGGACAGCAGGGTTGGGCGATACCTTGCTGAAAGTAGATACAAAGTTTAAAGTGAGTTGACGACGGCTATCTTGCTGACTCGGATGGTGATGCCCCGCAGAAAATAACGTCCATTCTATTGAAAGAACTTGATGCGGTCGCGCGGAACGGCATCAAGGATGAGTTGGCTTCCCTGGATCCCCTACTTCGTGGAGCTGCCGCGACGGAAGACATGCGAGAACAATACGACTTTGAAGGAAATGTATGAACACTTTCTGTACTCACTTGATTGTCGTGGCATTGTACTATCATTGCATCTTATTTTATTCTGGGTTCTGCGTTGCTCATTGGTTGTGTGACAAACCGCGTCCAGTCACGATGTCACAGAGCGCGTCTCACTGTCACGGTCTCACTTGCCTCCTGTGTTGTATTTTCTAGCTTCATTTCTTTGGTATGCCCATGAACAATGTACAAATGCTCCTCGCGCAGGACATAGCAGTCCCAACCGACTTCGCGGAAAATGACCTGCGTCAACTAGACGCCAGTTTTCGATGCACAATATGTGGTGAATTTTTCGACGCACCCATATCACTAGCGTGTGGCCACTGCTTTTGTTCATTGGTGCGCAACGACGACATCTTTGCTGATGTGACTAGGCTGAGAGATGTTCCACTAGTGCATACGAGAACACATCGTGAGAGAGCCGGAATGTCCAAGTTGTCGGAAATCTGCTACAGAAGCACACTTTAGGGTAAACCCAGCTCTCGAGGAGGTCGTTTCGGCCTGGAAAGCAGCACGGTACGAAATCGTCCATCTGTTGGCCGGTTACTTGTCCTTGATGAATGAACCCCTTAGATCACATGTTCTTCGTCTTTCCCGAGAAGAACGGCCAAAAGTAGACTCTGGGCAGGATGTCAAAACCCCGCGTCGATTTCTGACGCCTGTCCAGAATGGGCGGAAACGCAGACATGCGGAAGTCTCCCCGAGTTCGGACTCTGATGTCGTGTGCGTAGCGGGGCCTTCGAAACCAAACGAATCAAGTGAGATTGCGGACTCGTCACCCCTCCAAGCGAAGAGCGCGAGGAAAGCTTCTCGGCGAGGGACAAATATAGGGCCATCATCGGATCCAAGAGAGGAGGAATTCTTGTCCGTGCAACGTGAGTTTGTCCATGCTTCTCGACTCCCCGTCCTCATCCTTGGTCGTTATCCAGCTGATTCACTAGTAAAATGTCCTGTATGTGGCGACTCTGTAGAGTTTCAAGTGATCAATACCCACATGGACGGTCCGGATTGCGGTCAGAAACCCCTGTCTAAAGCCAAAAACCCCTCGAATCCAAATGCAAAAACCCAGTGGTCGAAGCTACTTGGCAACAAACCGAAGAAAGGCCAAAGTAATGATAACAGGTGATTGTTGGTCCTTGATTTTCAAACCAAAACTCAATTCTGGCTCTGAGATGAAGTGATTCAGATGACACAATGGAACGGTTACCGAAGGTCTCATATGACGTCTTGAAGGATAAGGCACTAAAAGAACTCTTATCCTCCCAACAACTGCCCGTGAGTGGGGATCGAAACACACGGATTGCTAGACACAGAAGGTAGCCTCCGCCCCCGAGCACTTGCGAGGACTCAACCCTCTCGTCAGATGGGTTATGATGTATAATGCAAATCTCGACAAGACTACGTGTCGCAAGACCCTATCGGAGTTACGTCTCGAGTTGAGAACATGGGAGGAAGGCCAGAAGGGACCTAAATACGTCGTCGATGATCCCTCTGCGCATGAAGTGAGTTTGATTTCCGTATCATTGAGACTCAGCTGATTACCAAGCCGTCAAGGCTTCACACAAGGAAGAATTTAGTAGACTTATCGAGGAAGCGCGCCAGAGGAGGTCTAACCGTCCAATATCAGGTGATGTCCTTCGGAAGGAGTAGCTGAAGACAATCATGAAGAATATCTCTAGGCTATTGGTTTAGGTGTCTGCTCTTCCTCACATCGCAAATTTAAATAGTGGCGGATCTATATCATAACGCCACTGTTTTTGAGTAGTGGTCACGATCAGATGCAAGCTGTCCAGTGGGCAACGAACGAATTTTGGTGAGATTTATTTTGGCAATGTCTGGCGCTAGGGTACACTGGTGAAGGTCTATTCCTCGAAAACCTTGGCAATTTCTACTAAACTCATGGGGTCGAGATGGTCCGGTAATTTCACTGCCACAGCATGTCATTTTGGCTACTGTCAAAGGCACCAGAAAGTAGTGGTTTGCCAAGCGGGGTCAGACAATGCAAACCGGGGGCACCACACCCCCACGTAAGCGAATGCCCACCCACTGGCCGAATCGCACTTTCATTGGGGCGAGTGGTCAATTGCATTGTCTCCTTCGGATACTACTATGACGCTTTGGCGAGTGGCGAAAGTAGTATATAACCTGTTATTCAATGGGTCAAGATCGACTCATCAGCAACTCCAAATCATCCTTCGATATGAGCAGGATCTCACAAACTCTTTCAGTGAGCACTCTCTAGTCTCGAGAGTCCCAAGTTTAAATTTACTTTTGTCTAGCTCCTTAGTAATTTAAGCTCGTTCTCGGTTGGGCTGGATACCGCATTAGAGGTTCGTTGACCAGTACACGACCACGTGGAGAGCTACTCATGCCATGTGTCAGGATGAAAAAGTCGAGACCATCACTGAGCAATTCCTTCCCCGAAAGCAGGATGCTGTGTTTGGCGACCAGTTTATCTTCCAAACTGCCTCGTTGCGACAACGTATCAATGCAAAGTTAATGCTCCTTGCGCCATTGCCATGTGATGTGCCACCCTTTGCGAAATCAGTGATCTATTTATCTAGTCTGTCCGGACCAATCAGGGCCACTGTGGTGAGTTGATGCCCATCCTGCGTTCCCTCTGGAAGAATCAATTGTTATCGATATGAAAATGTTTCTATTTTAGTATCGGCTCCTCGGTGCTGAGACCCATTTTTTTCGTCTCTACATTTTTGCGCGTGAGGCCGGCGTGAAAGTGACATTGCCATCACTATTTCGAGGGGTTGTCAATGTCAAGAACCATGACAGCTCTCGCCGAAGGGGACAGGCCCGTTACTGTCGTGCGTTTCGCGACCGCATGCGCTGTGGGCTTATAAGGCTGGATTCCTATGTACTGGAGAATGACGACGAAGTATACATCCATGCAGATGGCAACATAGAGCTACGTCTGATGCCGTTGTCGGGGAATGAAGGCAGTGGGAACATCGGCTCACGTGTGGGTCGCCATGTGCGCCGGGTCTTCGGTACAACGTAGTTGCAATTTCTTTGGCGTAGCGCTGGCTCGCTTACCATTGACTGTTGTACTGTCGTTGTCAACTCTTTTGAATTGTAGTGTTTGATGTGTAGTCGGCGCGTCCCCGGCAGTGATCCGGCACGCAACTGAGCTGTTGTCTGAGCTGGAGGACAGTTCAGACAGAACCAAAGCCGGAATGTCGGACAAGGACAAGAATAGACTTGCTGCAAACGGCGTGTTCTTTTAGTTCCGTAATGAAACAACCGAAGTCGCCTGCTTCTGTCTGCAAGTTGCCGTCCCTCCTTTTGTTCTGGAGCACATGGACGCTACAACACCTGCCTTTTAGGGAATAAGGGAAACCGCTAATTCCCCGATGAGTTTGATGATCGTGATCGCTTATATATCGAACACATATAACCCGTGCTGGCTCTACTTCAACACGTTCCCGAAGGCACGTCTCGCATTCTATTGCTCTCTTTGCACCTTCCCTCCTTTGCTTTTTGGAGGGAACCATGGCAAGCTATTGTTCTTCCGTGGAGGTCAGTCGTACTGTGTATGTGTTGAACGTTCCAGTCCTGAAGTGATCGACAGAGCACGTTCTCGAGCGAGAAAATAGGCAAGCCGGTATGTGGCTACGGCCCATCAGTGTACTCTGCGTGACTGACCATAATCACATAGCATGTAGGACCCCGTGGCACGCACAAGATCCACTACCATGCATCCAGCGACTGGGATTTCCTCATGGAGACGCGAGAAACGGTAGACATGTCTCTTGCTATACCACATTACCGCGCAAGACAACAACCGGTGGACCACCGTTTGAACATGTTCATTGCTGCTAATACCGCACCCGTGAAATTGAAAGTTGTCAGTCCTCCTTGATTTTTGTTGTCTCCTGCAGCAAACTTATGGTGGATGACCAGTGCCGACCCGTGCCTCGATGCAAATTCTACCTGGAGGTCCGGGCAGACTCCAATGTTACCTTATGGCTTCCCTCTGACTTCAAAGGTCACATCCGGCACTCGGGGCGGGTATCGTACTCCGATGGTTTCGTAAATCGCATCATGGCAAATGTTCGCTTCAATGAAGAAACTTGCGATCGGTGGGATACCGATGAGGTGGTTGTCCAGACCATGGGTACTGTGACATTCCGCATGTGGGATGTCCACGCCAATGCACCCGAGAACTCCCGTAAGGAGACATTGAAACGAATGTTTCGTGGATCGAAGAAATCCGAGGCAATGCGTCGCGGCATCAATTGGGATTTTTTGCTCGATGACTAGATCTTGACTTTTTTTCTTCCTCTTCGTTCGACATACTCTCACTTTATTCCTTTGTTTCACTTAGAGCGGTGACAGGCTCCTCGTACAGGATATCTATTTATTGTCTGACCATTGACTTTACTGATCAGTTCTGTGTAGCTGATCTGAACATGTAGCCATCCTTATCTCACACTTACATATACTGTAGCCGCTCTTTCTTCCCGCAACCACTGTAGCACTATCCGAATCTACTCGACCGAAGATGCTTTACGTTGTCCGCCAGCTGCCGTTGTTAAGGTTGTGAGAGGCCAGTGAACATGAATTGATATCACAATATTCTGCTGGACGAAATTATGTAATGGGGCTATCCACGCTGTGAACCTTGGCCGTCGCTGCCATCGCTTCAAGGAAGATGAACGTCAATCTGGCCACGCGGTTCTCATCAACGTGGATCAACGGCTGCCGTTCTCATGATACCCTCCAACTACACTGGATGGCCCGGTCTCACGATGTATGACATTGGCGCTGGTTAGCATTGAAATTGAGGTCGGAGGTGGCATATTGTTGCCAAACCACCTCACGACTCCAGGACTGCATGGTGCGAGCCACTCAGCGACCGTTCACGCGACAACCCTATAGCAATGTTCGTAGCTCCCTCTCTCTTGAGGAACCTCAAAAGTGAGCAAGAGCATCGAGTCGCTTATACCAGACTTATCAAGCGAGCACAGTCTTCACAAGCACTCTGACTGCTATAGCCCTGGTGTTGACTGTTTATAGAGTGATTGATCGCTATGTGACGCGTAGGTTTTGGTGGGAGGATGCATGTGCAGTTGTTGCATTGATCGGTAGTGTCATCTGCGTGGTCACCTCTTGGTCACATTTTGAACTGGGTAAGATTATCCGTCCTTTGTCCACTGGTCATCCACCCAACCCACCCAGCTGGCCAACCCTCCGTGATCTCGTTCTGGATATACGCATTCGCATATCCTGGTGTAGTGTGGTCTGTCGTCCTCTATGTCTGTTGACGATCTACTCAACACCTTTTGCAGGTTGGTGAGACTCAGTGTTCTATTGTCGATCTTGCGCATCACGTCACCCTTGCGGAACTTACGTCGAGTGATGATTTTTATTGCTGGTCTGTTTGTCTTGATGTGGTTCTCGTTGATGATAGCATTCGTGGGGAGAGGCGTGTCTGGGCATCCCTGGTACACTACTCCAAGTCAACAAGATGGAGAGGAGACCTCAGTGTCAATATTTGAATTGATTAGTACGTCTTTTTTGGTGCTCGTTTGCTGCATCCTAACTTGGGACACAGCAGACATCCTGTCCGACTGTACATTAATCATCCTTCCCATTCATTCGTTGCGTTCCGTAAAATTGCCGTACTCCCAACGACGTTTAATCATTGCAGCATTTTCCCCCAACATCTTTGTCACTATTGTATCCTTGTTCCGGGCTGCGTGTCAGGTTTTCAACATGTCACCCCTCATTAGTGTGGCAATTGACGTTGAAGTATGTGACCCTGTCATACCAAACTCAAGCTCTCACACACTATCTGACAGGTTGCCTGCTCTTTGTTTGTATGCAATTCACTCTTTATTACGACACTCGTCTATCGTATGCTCCGCCGCAACGGCACCGCAACTGATGCAAACACCAACTTTCCCAGCTCACATTCGCCGAGTACTTCAAAAGATACCCTCCAGTTCACCACGATCTATCTGGATGTCTTTGGTAGCCTTATCAGTGGCAATATTTCCACCCACGGCCCCGCCGCGGCTTGTCCTTTTAGTGGTACAGAGAAATATTGCGAAGATATCGTACCCTGACAGTTACGACGATCAGTTATTGCCGGACCCCGATCGCATAACGGCTCGGCTCTCTGCGCAGCATCAACATATTTTTGCATACTAGACTCTCAAGTACCCACCAACCAGGCAAGACATCTAGTACGGGTGCTTCACCAGGGCACTATTCACAGCTAGGCTCAAGAGGGATGGCCGTTACCCCCAGGAATCCTGCTTTCGCCCATACACTCTCGTCCCTGCTACGCTTCTCTGTGTTTCCTAGGTGGGTAACATCAATGTTACAAATGATACTTGTTTGACAATCTAACGATTTGGCAATCTCGGAAATTTTTGCTTCCGGTGGGGTCCTCAACAGAGAAGGGGCTCTCACCCGTGTCTGATCGTGGTATTAACTTTCCCCCAGACTGCGCAAACTACGTACACGTGCCTGTCATGCAAGTATCGCTCCCCCATGGTGTATCAGTCTGTTTTTCAGGGCTGTAGTATGACAGCATCCTTTGGTACGTAGGGATAAATTGCGAGACTATAAATCTGGGTTCAACTTCACAACCTTGACACAAGGATGGGCGCTACGTATCAATTTTCCGAGTCCACGATGCTGATCATACGAGGTTTTTAATCCGTTCTTCTCGGCTGTTCACTCTTTGACTGATCTGTAGTCATAAGCAGTGTTCTGCAATTTATCGGAATACTAGTGGCACTATTTCGTTTGTGGTTCCGGCTGCAAATTCGACGTTTGTGGTGGGAAGACGCATGGGCGTTCATTGCATGCATTTGTGCTATTGTACTCCTGATCTCAGAGTGGATGTATCTGGAAGGTGGTGCGTACCAGACCTTGTTGCTACGAGACTGTCAAGTATTCCGACTTCACACAACCAGGTCGGGTGGTCTCCATCGTCGGATTTTGGGTATATACCGCGGTGTTTCCTTGTGCCGTATGGTATGCCACACGACTGTACTCCGCTCATTCGTCGCTGAGGGCATCTGCTTTGAGGGCTATTCGCATGAGTATACTGTTCTCGATAGCTCGCCTTGTCCATCCAACAGAACGTATGCGCCGCATTGTGACCGCGTTGACCCTCTTCTTTTCTCTGATATCCCTGACATTCCTGGCGATGAAACTGTGGTGGCTCACTCAAGATCTAAGCTGGCTCAAGGAGGGCACATATTACAGAAGGCCCACACGCCGGTTGCCTGATTCGATGTATATTTACGAGTTGTGTAGTGAGTACTCAAGTCGTTCGTCAGACGTAGAATTGAGGATGTGTTTAGCCGACTGTATTTCGGACACGATCCTCATCTCCTTGCCTGTGCGGTTGCTGTGGGGCATGAATCTTCCGAGGAAGCAGCGAATGATGATTATCGCAATCTTTTCTTCAAGCATCGTCGTGACGATGGTGACAATATTTCGTGCAGTGAGTCAGATCATGGGTCTACTGTCCTTCATTGGAGTGGCCACCGACATCGAGGTATGACTGTGTCAGTGAGTTTGTTGTGCCCTAGTAGTCTTACGCGATATCCCCAGGTAGCTTGTTCCACCATCACTTGTAATCTTCTCGTGGTTGCGACTCTCGTCTACCGCCGCTCTCGGGGAGCGACTCCAGATGTTCCTGAACCTGACCCCGAGAACGACGACTATATGACAACCGTTGGGGCCAGGGTCACGACTCCGGCACTGACCACAGTCGATTTCAGTGCTCTAAGCTGCTCGGAGGATAGCAGCCAGCAGGGCAGCTATGACACACACACCGTCCTATCTCACTAATATTTTTCCCATGCACCCCAGTACTATTTCCCCGAGCTACTATTAGGATTCTTTATTGCAACGTACATCACTGTGAGTTTGACTCAAATTGGCTTTGCTATGGATTCCACCCGCACTTATGGACGACGACGTAATTTATAAGTGTGATGGTATGCAGAAGTTGTACAGCGACACTAATGTAACACAAATACATTATACTCCACTAGATAACCCTGCGGTCGCGAGACACCTTTCGAGATTTTCCACAAGCGTGGGGTTCTCGAGTGCAGCTGCAACTCGTTCCTTGTCATTAAGCTGCTTGTTCACTAGATAAAGGGTAAGTTTCGAATAAATACGAGCTTATGCGGAAAGCGCACCTGCCAATTCGCTCTGATGGGAACCAGGCTTTACCCGGATATCGATTTTAAACCTCGGTGGAAGGCTGCGTAATAGTCTCACCCGGATGCACAACCCTGAGGGACGGCGGTGGTAAGGCTGCACTGATCGTGAGATGGAGAGAGTTCACTATACCGATAAGGGTTGACATCCCGCAGTGTGGCACCGTTGGTGTGAACTCGACGACGACGTGGTTTTCTCCAACCTCGATTTGTTCAGCTGACACTACCCGGAGCTCCTCCAAGCTGTTCGGATGTTCAGGGTCAGAAATGGACCTTATAAGCTCTGAGAAAAGAGTCAAGCACGCAGTTCTCTGAGGTTAGTTAACAGGATTACCGAATATCTCATCCTGATCAATCGGTTCAACATCGGTACCGCTGCTCCTATCCTCGTCATCATCCACCCAAAGAGATTGACCAGTTTCAAATCGCGACTTTCTGGTGGACTTCCGCGACACATAGATGGTTGGGTTTTCGTTGAATATTTTAGAATCCATGGTTGTCGATGCGAACGCACGGATATCTCAGAGTCATGTCGGTGCTGAAAACAATCTACCCGTGTCACGCTATTGCATTGTGTCACATGGTCACGTGTCGTCATACCATTTGTGACGCGACAAAGAAGGCACTTTTGCAATAGTACGCGTCAATTAGCTGAGCCCCTCCTTCGTATTCAGGGTCTACAAAGGCGCCGTGCCCTCGTCGTCCCGTCTCTGTGGAATAGCTTTATCAAACATGCCGCCCAAGGTCTGTTGTGCTGCCATTGTATTTCGTGTCATATTCACACTTATTGTCCGCGCAGCGTAAACGCGCGGATGCTGACACGACCGCCGGGGGCTCGACGACGCGATCGACCAAGAAATCATCTAGGACGAGTGAGATTTGAGTGTTTCAGGGTCATGTATAGCGCTCCACTAACCGCCCCTGTAGCCCGGGGAAAAAATGGTGTGGTCGACGTACCTGAAGAGGTGGGCGTATCGTGCGTGGTTTTTTCTGCCGTTGTCTTCTGGCGTAGTGAAAAGTAATTTACCACGCCATACTCAGTAACTCCGTAGAGGTCAGTCTTCCCATCCACTTCACGGAACTTTCAGTCGTTCAGCAAGGAATGCATACAGCCGCCATCCAAGAAGACTAGAGCGACGAGCAAGAAGAGTACTGCAGCAACTAATCAGACCCGAGGGGCAAAGGCAGCTCCACGACTCTTCGGGTAGGTCTCCGTCCTGCGCACAGCTACGAAACTAATTTGTATGGCCTAGAATTGATGACGTAAGTTCACCAGATCGGTTAACTAAAATACTTCCATGGGTCAACTTGCCACCGTTACAGAACCCCCTCAACTCTACCACGAGCCAACAGCAGAGCGAGTAAGTCAGCCTTTGGTCCATCTAAACCCCTCCCGCTACGCCTGTGTCACCTTTATATCTACTGCGTCAATCGGGGTGATCGGGTTCAAGCATCGCCTGGTTACCTCCCCGCATGCGCCTCTCGTCCTTCTTGTGCTGTGTTTCTAACAAACTCGCACCTAGTGATGAGTTGGATGTGCCCAAGCAACCTCTCGTATGTCTTTCTCATGTGTATCAAAGTGTCGTTACATTGAAACTTGTGCCGCCAACCAGCCGATCGTATCGACCAGAATAGAGTATACACCACAACGAGCACAAGCACTGTTCAAGAGCTTTGCAGACGATGACGACCCTGATGTAATAGGACCAGGAGGTGTGGAAAGATTGTGCACAGAAGCTGGTATACCACTGGAAGGTGCCCAGCCCCTCATCTTGGCGTGGCAATTTAAGGCCCGGGAGATGGCTAAACTTAGTCGTTCAGAGTGGCTCCAGGGAACTGAGGCTCTGCGGTATGTGCATGAACTACTCCACCTTGGAGGGGTTAGCTGACCGTGTCCACAAGAATCTCGTCATTGCCGGTTTTAGCAACGGTATTGAAGGAGCTAGATGACATGGTCATTCATGACAAGGAGCCGATAACACCAGTTTCTTCGTTATCTTCCATCAAGAAGCGGGATGCAGTAGACTTTCAGGAACCCTACAACAGAACATGCTATTGGCAGTATGCGCTGAACCGCAACGCTGCTTTCGCAGAGCTATATCAATTCTGTTTCACGCTTTCTAAGCCACCGTTAGTACCTAGTACGATCCCACTACTTTTGCTGACCCTCTCCCAGTCAAAGCAGGAATTTAGACATAGAGGTGACCAGCTTCAGACTTGCAGTTTTTCGCGTGTCCTCATGCGCGCGAATAGACAGCTATGGCGCTATGGTCGGTATCACTGGCTCCGCGATACCCGATCATTACTGAGCTGATCGAGTTCTTGAGCGTGAGTACACCCCTCTATGTCTCGAGTCGCTGTAATGGCCCTCAACAGGAAAGCGGGTCCTATAAAGGTGCCAATAAAGATATTTGGAATATGGTGGATAGCCTTCAGGGATACAATTCCGGGGTATTGGTACTCATCAGGGCTTCTAGGTGCATGAATTCTGCCGGACCATCGACGGGGAACTCACCAATTACGAAGCCGACGGGGTACGTCCTGTCCGTACGCATTCGTAATTTTCCCCAACGCCTTTCTCTTTCCAGGCCTGGCCTACCATGCTAGATGATTTCGTTGTGTGGAAGAGGGATAAAATGGCACGCTCAACAGACGATATGTCTGTGCCAATGGTCGGATAGAGACAATGATCTAGGACATGCTTTACGTATAACGCGCTTAATATCTTCCATGCAGTGACTCTACATAGCATTATCCATTCATGTATCCATTCCGAGGTCCGTTTAGCTCGCGACGAGCATCCTAAATGACATGTGTGCATCTATTGGTTAGGGCTATCTGGCAGATGGTGAACCTTTTCTTTCTGTCGAACGTGCCAGGGGACTGCGGCGACCGCTTCTGTCTCAGCATCGGGCTGAGAGAGCCGTGTATCGGGGGCGAAATGTAACCGAGGAAGGTGGCGGGCGGCGTCGTCTGCCAGACGTTTCCTGCCGAGATCGAAGCGCGACGCCCGCTTGTCGGAACGGCCTGGCAAGGCTGAGTCGGGTCCAGGCGTGAAGACGACCTCGTGAGAGAGGGGTGGGAGACCCAGGGAGGCTCGGACTGCTTCCCATCTGCCGTGTATGTGATTGAGACGAGGGATGGGTGGGTCTGGGTTCAAGTTGGGTTGAACGAGCCCACGGCCGCGTGTCGGCCAGTTCGAGCGGGGTGAGGACGAGGACGGGGATCGAGGGACTGGCGCGATCCGCTGAACGAGTCCAGCTGCGAGACAGACGAGAAAGAGGAACGCGACAAGTCTAATGTGTTTAGTTTGGTACCCGTGTTGGCCAGCCATGACATGGTTGCTGCTCAAGAATTGCGTGGATACACAAAATCGGCCCACTCGTGTTGAGTTTGTTCTCGCCTCTGTCGGGTATGTACGACTCGCTAAGAACAAGTACACCAACCCACACCAAACCCACTCAGAAATCATCTACCTCGACTGGCCGTACTCCCTGCATCTTCTCCATCGCCTCCCTCAGCTCCGTCTCAGCAAAAACAGCCGCCTCCCTCGCAACCACAAGCTTCTTCTCAAGCTCGTCCGCACTCATTGGTTTCAGCTTACCATCCCTCTCAACCATACTAATACTGTCGAACCTTCTGAGAGTATTCCCGATGCGGGGCATGAATGCATGGCGATCCCAACCACTGTCATTGAATGCAAGGACAGCGCGGACAGCGGCTGTGTTGATATCGCGGTGAAGTTCCTCGAGTTTCGATAGTTGAACTTCCATCCAGCGAGCGCGACGCTCGAGGGCAAGCGTTAGCGCAGCGACTTCGTCCTCCTTGCCCGCTGCATCGTCACCTGTGTCGTCCAAAAAGTCATCACCTTTGAGCATGTCCCTGAGGACACCGTCAAAGGACGAGCTGTCATCCCATGTAGTGCGGGGAAGAAGTCGCAATAGATCCGAAATCGTCTGGGTTAATGTCTCCAGGAGTTGTTGAAACGAAGATACTGCGTTGTCGATGGAACCAGAAGGCATGTTGGTAGCGAACGAGCCGCCACCGACTGAGAGAGCTGATAGAGCATGGACCAGAGGGCCATACTCCAATGGCATCTTTGCAGCAGGATTGATCTTTTGCATGTCAAAGAACGGGTGGTTAAGAAGGTCCATAGATGGGTACCTGACATCGAGTTCGTCCAAAGCATCCGCAAGCGATGTTCGTTCAATGGGAGACGTTCGATCGACGGACTGTGCACGAGACACGCTGGGGCTTGGTGATACGATCTCACTACTCCTGCCAATAGGTACTGCTGGCGCATCTGAAGCAGCGATGGATGGCGCAGCCGACATCTCTTCGGTGGTGACTTCATTGTCCTTTGGGATCCTGATGGGACGAGCAACTGGTTTGCTCTTTTTCGGTAGCTTTGAGCGGATGGGAGCCTGGACGATTGCCTCGGGCGCCTTGGGGGCAGATGTTTGCTTTTCGGTGCCACCCTTCTTCGGCGTTGCAGGAGCCTTAGAACTTCCACCTGCTTTCTCTTGTTCCTTCGTCCTCTCCTTCTCCTTCTCCTTCTCAGCTTGTGCGCGTTTTTGCTGTTGTGCTTTCGCGATCTTGTCCCTCTCGACTCGTGCAGCCTTCTGCTGAGCGACCCTCTCCTTCTCGACCCTCTCTTGCTCAGCCTTTTCCCTCTCAGCCTTCTCAGCCTCTTCCTTTGCCTCCCTTATCGCGGCTAACCTTTCCTGCTCCGCTGCCTTCTCCTGAGCAAGACGTGCCTTCTCAGCAGCGCGCACGGCGGCCTTCTCCTGTACCACTTTCTGTCGCTCGAGTGCGCGTTCAGTAGCAGCAGCTTTCTTGGCAGCCTTGCGTTCGGCTCTTGCTTGCTCCTTACTAGCATCCTCCGGTTTTGATACATCGACAGTCGGCACTTGCGCCTCGGATGGGGTTGCCGAGGTCGTGGAATTGTCTGTCGCCGCACCGAGGGCTGGAAATTCCGCGGATGATAGGGTAGGCAAGGGGGAGGGCGGAATAGAAGTCGGGACTGGGAACGCACGAACAGAACAAACGTAGCAAAGAAAGATTCGTCAGTATCATTATACCAGACGATCAGGAACGAGCCCAAGAAGAGGAAGGCGAAAGTGAGGGAGGGATTAGGAATAGAGAGCATTAACGGGTAGATGGGATGGTATGAGTAACAACAGATGTGGTATAAATTCGGAACGGATCATGAATGATCGGCGTCATCATCACGAATAAATACCAATACATCTCCTGCAGCTTTACGATTCATGGCGGCACGACGAGTGGATGATGACGAGGAAAGAGGGAAGGGGATCAACAGTGACGCATTCATTTCAACTATTATGGCCGTTGATAATATTTCCGCACTGAAAGCACGGTGCTCGGTACTCTGACCTGGGACTCCCTCCCCTTAACAAAGGAAAGACACTCACTATTGAGAAGCGACGGCTGAACCTTCAAGGGATCCGCCTGCGGCTCGGCGCCGTTACTGTTCCCAGCATGATTAACGGGAAGACCCTGTGGATAAGCTAATCCAGGAGGAGGTCCAATGGCCATGTGCGGTGGCGCATGGTTCATACCGACAGCGGATGGAGCCGAGGGATAACTCGTATTGAGGTTCGTGGGCACCGCTGTGGGGAGCACGGGTGATGCAAATCGGGCAGACATGATCGCTGGGTCGTTAAATGGCTGGTCCTGAGTATATGGATAATGTTGTTGCTGATCTATAACTAAATGACGGGAAGAAGATTGGAAAAATAGTCAAACAAGAACAGGGAAGATTGGTTAAAATTGCAAAGGTAACAGTACAAAAGAAGAAATCGTCAATGTTTGCGGTGACACCTCATACAAGAAGAAGTCTCCTACCAGGGGGACCGCTGGGCATTACGCTAGCTCGCTCACGACTAGACTGGATAAACTCGCGAAGCTGCGCCTCGCTAACGATATTATGGTCGAAGGGCTGGAAACGCGTATGCGGCTGTTGTGGTTGCGGCTGCGAATGGGTCTGTATTACAGGTGTATGCTGTGCCAATAATGAAGTCGTATATCCATGCTCAAGATGTGGAGGCACATTCCAATGGGGTTGGGCCGATGATGTAGTCTCACCAGAGAAGAAAGAGTGGTGGCTATCACTCGCGCTAAGTGGAGAGGCTGGGTTGACAGGGGATGACGCAGTAGTGGATCCCTGGCGACCTCGCGCGAATCCAAACCTTGACACTTTCCTGTCTTCATCGGCGAATGGAGACTTCCTGGAAGTGGACAAAACTCCTTGAGGCGGCACGATTGGATCCTCACTGACCTCCCCAAACGGATTGAAGGAGCCGACATAGCCAGATCCTCCCGCCGACTGGCGCTCGATAGGTGTACCGCGTAAGGAAAGATGATCATATGTCGACCGATTGGGATTGTGTTGGTATGTAATCCCGGGTGGTGCCATGAACGCTCGTGGATGGTGCACTTGCACCGGTGGCTGTGGCGGGCGCAGAGCAGGGAACATATCCATGAACCCGCCTGCCAGAGGTGTGTTGGCTTCTGCATCGAGATCGGGGAGTGCAGTATCCACGTTAAGGTCTTCTCCAGCGAGTTTGGGATCCAAGTTGAAACTAAATCCGCCAAATTCGTTGTCTTCCCCTGATACCATCCTGAGTGTGCGATCAAGATCTGGAAAGATGCTGACACTTGAGACGGAGGGTGCATTTTCACGTCGAGACTTCACATCGTCAAGAAGAGCTTGTGCGGCAGTGGACATTTGGTAAGTAGACTGCGAAGGATGAATTCCTGGGGGAGTGAGAGGATCTATCTTGCGAGAAGGCGGAGGTAGGCCGGGAGGTCCAGAAAGGCCAGGAGGTACATCTGGTATGCCCTGGGGGATAGGTGGAGTGGACTGCTCGGATTCAGTTGATCGTGGACGGATTGGGGAAACATCGCGAGAGCCTGAGCCAGCCTCGGAATCCACTGCCAAAGATGGGGCAGGAGAGATGGATGGTTGTGGGACACCCGACTCTTTGATACGCAATGATTTGACTTCCAGCGGGGTGGCAGGTCGCTGAGGTAATGTAATGGCAGCTGGCGTCGGGGGACGCGAAGAAGACG
This sequence comes from Lanmaoa pseudosensibilis, assembly GCA_038092875.1. Classification (NCBI taxonomy): domain Eukaryota; kingdom Fungi; phylum Basidiomycota; class Agaricomycetes; order Boletales; family Boletaceae; genus Lanmaoa; species Lanmaoa pseudosensibilis. The sequence continues at coordinate 13,502 of JBBPRF010000059.1, read as the reverse complement.
TGACGGACGGCGTTTTTGTGCTCCCTGCGACAGATCCACCTTTCCGATCGTGATGCGGGCGACTCGATGGCTTTGTGTCGATAGCAGCGCTAACATTGCGAGGCTGACGCTGACCAACTCGTCTATTTGGTCGTTGAGTGACTATAATGGAGGACTGGGTAGAGGCGGTAGTTGATAGAGGTTGTGGTGCTGTCTTACAACCCCATGCCGCGGCACGCGGCAAAGCCCCTATGAACCATATTAGATCGTGCACGCATTTGGTTAAATCACTTTACCATCACCTTCCTTGGCGGTGCGCGAGATGCTTTCTGTATCTTTGATCGTATGCTTCCTAAGAGGATAAATGAATGTCAACTGTGGTGAATTGAAGAATGAAACTTACAAAGTAGTAAGGTCCTCCTTTGTGAAACAATCTTTCTCGTCTCCCCATTCATGCAGATTCATGCATGTGTGATCTGAGCAGCTAACTCCGCGGAGGAACGCCATGCAGTATTTTGTCGTTCCGTAACTCGCCCGCATGACCTCGCGACCTCCCCCTGGGGAAGGGGCACCATCAACCGTTGAGATACACCGAGCTGCATCCTCGCGGCGGTGGTAGGTGATATAAAGACCAAGCACGGGGGTACCACCACCTGATGGGGTACGCTTGACCAGCAAGATTTTGGATATCTTGCCATACTGACCAAAGTAGTCATTCGAACGCAGCGTAGGGATAAGCTAAATGGATTGTTGATTAAGTGTGGCTTAGCTGAATTAATGATCTGCTCACCTCCTCTTTGGCAAATCGAGGACCGATCCCAACTACATACACAACATTGCGTTGAACCACGCGCACATTAGCAAGATGGCGACGCCCTAATGCCTCGAGTTCTTTGCGTTCGCGCTCGCGTTGCTTCTTTTGCTGAGTGAGGCGCTTGTGACTGAATGTGCACACGACGATGAGTGAATGAGGGGAGCGAAATCGAGGTAAAGTAAACATACTCCTCCTTTGCGATAGCCTTGAATTGGACGGCTTCATCGGTGTACTCCCTTCGACAAGCGGGGCAGCGACCGTTAAGGTTCTGTTTAATGTGATGCCAGCAGAAGCGGCAGATCTGGTGAAGAAGTCGGAAACGGGTTTCATAAAGGTTACGCAATGATTCATACCTGGTAACCGCAGACACATGGCTTGAAATTGAGGTCTGAGATATCCATCTCCTCCAGACAGAGGGGACATTCGGCATCATCCTAAGATGATCAGGAGGGAACGATATGATTGTCTGCGATACGAACGAAGGTACGCGAATGACTTACTGCGTCGTCGTCGCTCCAGTACGCGTCCTGTACGCCGGCCAAGACATGGGACTTTGACTGATGCGCGGAGAAACCAGCGTGTACGACGGGTGCTGGTAGGGATGGATGGCCGTGTAGTCTTGTTGAGGACATTGCGGTATATGCGGTAAGTGCTGTGGTGAATGCGACGGACGACGAGGACGAGTCGAGTTGGCAAGATGTGAAAACGAGGTCAACGCCAACGCGACGCACAATGAGGCCAACCCCATCTGTTCTTTCCCACGCTTCTGTTTACCCTTGTTTGTCCTCGGTGGCAGAAAAATTTTGACATTAATAAGTATTTTTTTTTCGGCAAAATTGAAATTTGTGCCATACTTTATGTTCGCTCGTCTGCTCGCTCGTTGGCCGCGCTCGTCGCCCGTCGCACTCCATGCACACGTTAGGGGATTCCGCGCGACATCGTTGGCACCCGCACCCAGTGCTGCCACCGTCTTGAAGCCGAGGTTGGCACCTGCAACGTCCGAATATGAGCCTCCAGTCGATGAAAGCACCAACCGAGCACACTTTTCGTCAACAAAGTTCGCCGACGCGTCTATATCAAGCAGATCCAAGATGGCAATTCCACACGAGTACGCATTGCTTCATCCGTCGTTATTCGGCCGGTAACTGTCGCTGTGCTGACGGCGTCCCAGGTACATGAGTGACGTCCAAGGTGGGCCTGTTTTCCCTTCGTGCAGTAAAATGTCGTGTGATAATGCTCACTTGTACACGCAGAGGCAACACTCGAGGTATGCAGCTTGAACAAACTCTTGCCATTGCTGACCATTTTTATACTAGCTTGGGCTTTCCGGCGCAGATCTCCTTGTCCAGGCAAAGACTGGAACGGGTACGTGACAACCCCGTTTGTTTGACCGCGGGTGCAAATATTAATTACAGGTAAAACGATGGCCTTTCTTTTGCCCGCCATCGAGCAACTCGCCAAAAAACCTGTCCCTCATGTGGGGACCGTCTCCATCCTTGTGTTATCTCCGACGCGAGAGCTAGCTATGCAGGTCTGTATCACACCCTCCGTCCAACCTCCAATTTTTTACTCTCGTGTCCTCAGATTCAAAAGGAAGCCAATACCCTCGTGAATAACCATCCCTTTCGGGTGCAAGCTCTCATTGGTGGTACCAGGTACCCTTTTACGTCCATGCAGTATCAACTTCACTCACAAAGACTCTTTAAAAAGTATCGGCATGCAAAAGCAAAGGCTGAATACGCGGCGTTGTGATATCCTCGTTGCCACACCTGGGAGGCTCCTCGACCTTTTGCAGTCGACTAACTTAGCTGAAAAGTTACGTTCCATTCAGACCATCGTGCTGGATGAGGCCGATCGCCTGTTGGACGTGGGATTCAAGGATACTCTGAACTCGATATTCAAACACCTCCCCGACCGCGATCAAAACCCCAGACAGTGCATGCTCTACTCGGCAACCTTGAGCAGGGACGTTAAAGAGGTCCTGCATTTCTCCCCCGTATATACCAACCACGACTGATATTTTTGACCTCGTATGCAGATAGCTGCGCTCTACTTGACCCCTGACCACAAGTTCGTATCCACTCTAGCGGAAGATGAAGTCAACACTCATGAACACGGTACTGCTCTGCATTGTAACCTCTTGCGAGTTTGTCTGATTTTTTCGTACAAAGTCCCCCAGACATGCGTTACTGTGCCGATCAGCGACACCATGAAAGCTACCCTTGCCATCCTACGGGACGATGTTGCTGAACATGGGAACAGCTCAAAGTCGATGGTCTTTTGCACGACTGCTTGGGGCACCTCTGCCACCGCTAAACTTCTTGGGGATGCCGGCTATAGAACACTACCCCCCGTCTATGAGATACATAGCAGGATGACCCAAAATAGGCGCTTAGCCGTTGCCCAAGATTTCAAGAGGGCAAAAAGCGGGATATTGGTGACGTCCGATGTCACTGCGCGAGGTATGGACTTCCCCGGGTCAGTTGCCTTTATATGTGGTAGATACCCAGCTGAACGATGCTGTCGACAGAGTGACACTCGTCGTGCAAGTTGGCCTTCCCTCTTCGAGCGAACAATATATCCACCGCCTTGGTCGCACAGCTCGCGCTGGCCGATCTGGTAAAGGCGTGATTATTCTCACTCCTAACGAGTCTAGCTTCCTTAGAATGCCGGACGTGCGAGCCCTTCCAATTCAACCTCACCCAGAGTTACAACTCCCTTCGTTACCTAGCCCGGAGCTCGACAAGACCCTACAGATTCAGGCGTACAGCGCATGGCTTGGTTTCAACGCACAGTACACCAGGCAGATATTTAGATCGAGGCAGCAATTTGTCAATGAAGCAAACAAGTACGCTCGGGATGTACTCGGATGGGCGGATGAGTCTGGAACACCGCCACTCAGTCCCAAGACTGCACGCAATCTAGGTATACACGGCTTGGATGGGGTGAACACGGGTAGCAATGAGCTTGGGTGGGGTGGAAACCAACGGTCTTCTTCTCACCAGAGCCCGTCACGCCGATCGTCGTGGCAGGGGGAGGATAGCCGATCTGATTATGCATTTGGACAAACACGACGCTCGCCACGCCAGGACACTTATAGACGACCATGGAAAGGGGGGGACGACGTATCTGATGATGGGTTCAGACGATACGGACGTTCGCCTCGTCAAGATACCGATGAACGCTCATCCTACGGACGGTCTAACTTTGGATCCAGTCGCTCGCCACGTTGGAATGGTGGTCGGAGAGAGCAAGGTTGGAATGGCGAATTTTAGAGCATCAGGATGAGTGACCTGCACTATTCCGTTATCATTGCTTGATAGATTACTGTAGTATCGTAGAGTTTAGTAGACTACTAGGGTATTCGCACCACTTACTTATAACATGCTTCAACTCCAGACCGAGCGACGCCCTTATCAACACTAGCACAATCACACTCAGTGGTCGAACACAATGGAAGGTGTTCCACAGCTCCCTCAAGGCCTGCAGCCCCAGGCAAGCCAACCCAATGCAGAAGAACAGGCACGAAGAGAGGCAGAAGAGTCCATGCGCAGAGACATGATGGCTACCGTACTGGACACCGCTGCGCGCGAGCGGCGTAAGCACTCCTCATTTCGTCTCCCCGAGCTAACCTGACGCCTCTCGTCGATGGACATGGTCGATTCATTGATTCACTCTCTGACCGAAAACGTACCTCATCGCAATAAACGACACTGAACGGGTACGACGATGACGATGATGGGTGATGGGTGATGCACGCACACCATACCGCCTCCCCTCCCCCCAGTCTCCCGCATCGCGCTTGTGAGTCCCGAGCGATCGCGGCAGATCGAAGGCATTCTCGTCCGGATGGCCCAGTCAGGCCAGCTGCGCGGGAAGGTGAGCGAGGAACAGCTCATCGAGCTCTTGGAACAGGTGAGCAAAAAAAAAAACACAGGGCATGATCTCATGATCTCACTATCTCATTGATTTCTCCTCATCCTATTCCTACCCACTCGTCTCTTACTGGGTCCGCTCACGACCTGCGTGTAGATGGAGGAGGCACAAAATAAGACGAGCACGAAAAAGACGACGATAAAGGTACGTACCTTGATGCCGTGGGTGACATCTTGCCGCTGACACTGGAGGGTATTGTGCGCCAGTATCAACGGAGGCGAGATATCGACGACGACGACTTTTGACCCAGTCGGCGGCGTCGTCGTGTATTGTGTTACAACTTCGTCATATATTTGCGATGGCCATCCACGTGCTACGGTACTGTACATTGTTTCATTCATGATAGTCACAAACACCAAGATCAGAGTGTGCTAGCGACACGGTCTACACCGCAGTGATCACCAGAACCCTTGTATCCATCAATTGGTTGTCCAGCAGGCTTATCAAGCATAGTATTCCTTAACAAACCTCCCCCACTTCTCGATCACAGGCTTGACAATCAAATCCCATTCTTTTCCTTTGTACCGTCCCTTTTCGGGACGCGGGAAAGTAAAAATTTCCTTGTGGAGCACACCGCCTAAGGAGAGGTGATGTGAGTCGTGAAACGAAGAATATCACGCTATACTACACTCACAGTCGAGGCATGTATTCTCCTTTGCGGTGATCTTCTTGGAGAGACTGGTGACAGGACCAGAAATGTTATTTGGCCAGTCCAGATTTAGATAAGGTGTATGCAAGGACAAATCTGCCAGTTCGATGTGGACGAGTCGTTCGACGCGATGGCAGAAAGGACCGGGATCGCCTGCTTTGATGTTGCCCTTGAGTAAGCTGGCGCCTGTCTCGTCATCTTCGACCGTGCCTGGCCACCACCCGCGCGGAATTTGTATTTTGGAACCGCATTGCTTGTCCCATTGATCGAGCCTCTTGTTGAGGTTGACGGCACGACCGACTTTGAGCTGTATCACGTTTGGCCGTTTGGGATCTGCAGAGTTCATCATCATCAATTGTGCGCAGGTTCGTAGAGCAGAAGAACACAAAATAACGCTACCTCGTATCTCAAAGGTGTAAATGTATCCGGCAACATCAGCAGGAGATGTTGCCTTCTCCATTTCCACTCTCAGTGCCAACTGGGTATCCATCTGCAGGTATTTAGGTATATAATCTGCAAAACGAAATCAGATGTCCGTCTCTTCTCGACTTCCAAAGTTCGCGCATACGGCTGAATTCAACAAATCTGTCCGCATTTCCAGCTTTTCGGACATAGAAACCAGTTTGGGCGGCGAACATAGTCTCCCTGTGTTGGAAACAATACAAAACAGGCGTGGGATCTAGGTATGAATGCGTTGCAGGAAGCTTGACTTGTCTGGAACACTGTCTTCCGGCCTTGGTCATACCACTACATCGTGTCGTGTTTCTTCCAGGAGAAGACGTTGCAGGAGAAAGAGGGACTGAGACAGAACGCGGTCTGCTTGGGGTTACGTTGACCGCTGGCCCAGAAGGACCGATCTCGGACAGCGACGGTTTTGATGCTGCCCCAGGTGACGCAATAGAGTCTAAATGTGGCCGCGGAGGAACTGGAACAGAGGGCGGGGAAAGAGCGGGTTTCGTTGGGGTATTCGGTCTCAGGGACTTGAGGGCGTACTGCATCGTCAAGGATTGCTTGTGCTTGGCAGCCTGAGGTGCGGGCATTGGTACAGGCATGGGTATCTGTTTCGAAGGGGGCAGCGGGGGCGCTTTCGCCTCTGGCGGCGCGGCTGTTCTGGTATTCTGTTTGATGGCCGACGGGGGTGGCACAGGAGGCGAGTGACGATGGCTGTCGAGCGCGGCATTCAACTCCAGCAGCTCCTGAATCAAACCGCCGACAAAGGTGGTCTGATGGTTCTGTTGACTGATAGGACCAGGCAGATCTGGGAGCTTCTTCTCAATGGGTTTCTTGCCTGCCAGAGCCAGAGCATCGAAACTCTCAACGAGATCATACCGCTTCGGAGGTGCGGGGAGCGCTCTGCTCATGATAGTTGGAATCAACCCGCTGGAAAAGGGCCGCAAGCGAGGGAGCTCGCGCCCAGGAGAAAGGACGGGAACAGGACGATATTGGAAACCTGACTCGAGGAGGGACAATGATATGCATCGCCATGATCGCCTTAGGGTGAGAAGGAATTCATCGCCCGTATAAAAAGTTCCGCGCCACCTGTTTCAACAAAACTTTGAGCTTGTCCCTACCTCCAACGTGAGTTCCCACTTGCATTTGTCCTTTTTCGCGAGATGAAACGCACTGGGCTCTGATATATTTGATGCAATGCACTACGCTCTCGAAAGGAGAGCGGCGGCCTAGAAAACCGTTGACTGATTTTTCCATTTACATTTAAAAAGCGAAATGAATCGTCGCTGACTAGGTTGCATCTGCTAGGATCATCGTTGGAGTGAAAAATAGTAGTGTACAGCTTGTCGTCTAGTACATACCACCATGGCTGATCATCAAAACGTCGCTGCCGTCTTGGATGAAATGAGTGCGAGTATGGCTTCTACCAGAGAGCTCATTCAATCTCTAAAGGAAAAGTAGGCAATCGAACACCAGCATGCGGACAGGTCCTGACAAAACCGCTCGTAGGCAGTCCTCTGACGACCTGGACACCAGAGAGGGCATATCGCTATTGTCTGTCAAACACCACCTCATGTTGTTTTACCTCCAGTCGCTCGTTCTCCTCGTCGCACAGCGTGCAGCGGGCGACACGCTGGAGAACCGGACACCAGCATCCCTGCCCTTCAGCACCGCTGAACGCGACGCACGCGGGGCAGGTGTGGGTGACCTGGTGGATTCGATGATCGAGGGCCGGGTCACGCTTGAAAAAATAAAAGTCCTCGAAAGCAGGATCAGGTATCAGATCGAGAAACTCGTTCGCATCGCAGACGATGCGTCGAAAAACGCTGCCGATGGTAAGTCGTACGCGCTCGCTCTCGTCCGATGGCTACTCACGGCCCTGTCGTTCGCACCAGACCCCTTGGCTTTCCGACCCAACCCTCAAAACCTGGTCAACAGTGGCCAAGACTCGGAAGCGGCGTCGGACGGAGACGACAACCAAGAGGCAGACAATCGTGATGGCATTTACAAGCCCCCCAAACTGGCTCCAATGCCCTACACAGAAAACGCTGGCGATAAACGCTCCAAACGTCAACCCATCCCAAAAACGCTGTCCTCGCTCCTTCACCAAGACCCGTCACGACCGCACATTGAGTCTTCCTCTGGCCTGGGCGCGATGCCCGCGTTGGCCTCGGATCGTGCACGCGAGATTCAACGGATGACCGAGTTCGAGGAGGAGAACTTTACGCGGTTGATGATGAAAAAGAAGGATGCGAAACGGCGGAAGCGGGACGAAGAGGACCTTGCGCTGGGTGGGACGGGTTCCAGTCATGGGCGGCGCCGTGGCCGTGGCCTGGAAGATGAATTCGAAGATGTGTTACGTTCCGTGGGAAGGGCGAGGGCTGGCGCCATAGGGGACGGGTACGAAGAACTTCGACAAAAGGGCAAGAAAGCCGATGCGTTGTCTCGGTCTAGGACGAGGGTGCGGGACGATATGGAGGATGGGGAGGAGGTTCGTCAAGTAAAACGGAGTCGATTCCAGAAAGAGAGGCGGGCCCTCGGTAGGAAAATAGCCAAGAGAAGATAGATTGTTGATAGTACAATTACGACTTGCAACCGAAAGAAGAAATCCCCTATTACGCGTCAGAACGCGTTGTCGATTGTTGACTCACACTGAAAACCCGCTATATACCTCCCACTCACACCCATCTCATGAAAGCAGCCAGAATGACACCCATCATATCTCAGAAACGCGTCGCAGTCAGTGCCACCGCCAGCGCTGGGTCCAAGAAGCGCAAGGTCGAGGTCAAGGCAACGATGTCAGCGCCCCCTCCATTCCCAGACCTCCCAGACTGAACCTCTCCCCTAGGTCGACGATCGCCGTCACGACAACCGACGCTGGCGATGCCACCGAAGACGCGAGCGATGTCATCGAGAATCTCGAACGGGACACCATGGGCACTTCGTGGAGGACGGCACTCGAAGCCCAATTCACCAAGCCCTATTTTCGCAAGGTGCGATCATCAACGCCCCACCTCCAGGACTGTATATGCTGATCTGTTTTTATTTTATTTTCCCTCGCAGCTCAAAGATTTCTTGATTTCGGAGACCAAGTCGTATCAAATATACCCGCCAGGTGAGGAGTGCCTGCATCGTGGTAGTTTCAGGTCCACGTTGCCAACTCGTGTGTTCGTCTAGCTAGGGACATTTACTCGTGGTCACGATTGACCCCACTCGACGCCGTCAGGGCTGTCGTGATCGGACAGGAAAGACCGTCCTCCCTTGCCTACCATTACTCCAACTCACCGATCCCACTTCAGGACCCATACCACGACGTCGGCCAAGCACACGGTCAGCAGTCACACCACGGCTAACTCGAGCCCACTTTTCCACGTACTGACTCTCCCCATTGCAAGGACTCTCGTTCTCCGTCTTGCCACCGACGAAACTGCCCGGATCGCTCAAGAACATTTATAAACAACTCGCGAACGACATCCCTGCGTTTTCCCCTCCCAAAACAGGGTTAGTCACCTCACCCTCACCCTCACCCTCACCCTTTCCCCGTTCCTCACGTCGCTCCACAGAGACCTCACGCCACTTGCCAAAGCCGGCGTCCTCTGGCTCAACACCTGCCTCACCGTCCGCGCCCACAACGCCCATTCGCACGCCAGAAAGGGATGGGAATCCTTTACAGACGCCATCCTCAATGCCGTCCTCGCACACGCCAACGATACCGGTCGTGGAATCGTCTTTTTCGCGTGGGGGTCTCCCGCGCACAGGACGTGTCAGCGGTTGGAGATCGACGAGGTACGTCTTACGTCTTACGTTTTACTCACACGCGATTTCTGAAAATCGTATGTGCACTTCCTTTCGGGTTTGGTTACTTAGGAGAAACACTTGGTGTTGAGGTTAGACCACTTTTTCTTACTCTGAGCCTTTTCTGACGCAGACTCAATCGTCCCCCAGGTCCGCACATCCGTCTCCTCTCTCTGCCCATCGCGGTTTCCACGGAAACGGTCATTTCAAACGGGCAAACGAGTGGTTACGGGCAAACGACAGGGACGCGATCGATTGGACGGTACTCGGTTTGTCGACGACACCTGGCGCAGCCTCGTCGTCGTCGTCATCGAAATCTGGATGACTTCCATCATCATGATCGTCGTACGCGTGCTTCGTAGTGTATATACTGTTGTCCTGTATACGTTGTCCATGTCATCCATGTGTATAGCAATGACGAAAGTGTTGCAAAAAAACACGAGTTGAATCGTCAAGAAAAACGTGCTGGCTACAATCGACAAGTAAAAAAGCAAACAAAAACGTGTAAAAATACATTCAGATAACTCTTTCATGGATCGTGGATCATATCATCCAGTCCATCCTACAGCATCGTCCCATCTTCACGATTTTTTTTTTCTTAAAGTGTTCCGGTCAGATGACCTCACCGCCTGTTCCATCCACCCCCAGGACTAGCACCCGCACCCGCGCCCGAAGTCGATCCTTGGCCCGAACCCGAAGCACCAAACGGACTCACGTCCTGCGCCGTAAAATACCCAGCCGCAGCCGCAGCCGCGTTCAGCGCACCAATGTCAAAGCGCATCGGCTGAAACTGTCCCTGATGCGCAAAGTTTCTCGCCGCAGCCGCAGCCGCGAGCATGTTGAACTGGGACACGTTGGGTGGCGGTTGTATCGGCATCTGCATCGGCGCGTGGCCCTGTCCTACTGTGCCTTGCGTCTGGGAGGACGGCGTGGATGACGGCGAGAGCGAGGTCGGTTGGGCGAGGACGTGGCCAGGGGAAGCCGTCGTGGCGGGGGATGTCGCCGTCGGTGTCGTCGGCGGTGGTTTCCAGTTCTGTCTCCGCGCGTCAGTTCAGCACATGAACGCCAAGTACCTGGGTGAGTGACAGCACGCACGTTTTGCTTCCCAGCGCGATACAGCTCCTCCAACTTTTCGTCAAAGATGCGCCGTTCCTCGAATTCATGATATGCCTTGTACAACCTCAGTGCAGAGCGCGCATCCTCGATCGAGTCGTGGGTCTCCGTCTGAATGTTCTCTCCAAGAACGAACCAGGAGAGGAAACGGAGCGAGAGTCGGCGCTGGCGGTTACGGAGGAAGTAGAGGTCAACTGTATCGATCACTTGGTCGGGCGGAACGAAAATATCTGTCGCGTGGTCTAGAGTGAATCTTAGAGTGTTGCGGCAAAGTTGAGAACTGACTGATGATCCGGAAGTCCTTCGAGAGCCCGTGACCGATAAATATGCATCCTCGATCGACGAGCAATCGTAGCTTCTTGTACACAAGCTTCAGCGGCGTCAACGTGTGCCTTGACAAGTGCGGATCCAAGTCTCCGACTGCGTGCGATGTCAAGGGGCCCTAGTTAGCGACGCAGAGGAGGGAAAAGGTGAACGTACACTTGATGCCTGAGAACTCGGTGAGATAATCGACGATAACCTCACTCGTATGGATGTGGTCGTCGATGAACGGAATACCTTCTTTCGGACCGTCCCCTCGCAAGACCGAGACACGTGCGAGACTGAGGCGAGCAGGGCGAATGACACGGTTCGTACCATCAGACCTGAACTCTGTTTCTTCCTGTGGAGTAGAAACACGCGTTTGAGGAGATGAACGACTTGAGTTGAATGCGAACCCACCTGTTGCATAGACACGAACTCAGCATCGATCGCGACCAACGTCCCGGGTTTGGGCAACTCCTCGAAGCGTAAACATTCATGCTTGATCAAGCTCTTGTCTCGATTTCTACGTCACGTACCCAATCAACAGCTCAGAAAAATGATGGGATAGACAACGTCGGTACTTACACCGATATAGACGTATCGCGACTCAATATCGAGGGGTCGAGTCCATCAGGGAGACCACTAAAGTCGAGTTGAGAGCGCACATCTTCTCGTTCGAGATACAATACAGCGGGGACCTGGTTTTCCCTGTGAAGAAGCACGACATGAGACGCGTAAAGTGCGCACATACTTTCCAAGCACTCGGGAAACTCAGTGCCTCGTCCTCGGAAATATTGCGGACTACAAAATCATTGAACAAGAACCAAGGACCCTTGAGATGCGGTTGGCTTTCCGCTTCGGGTACTAAAATGAAATTAGACGCGCAAAGAGAGGGAAGTAATCAACGTGACTTGCCCTTCACGATCGCAACCAAGTGCGAGTGTTTTGCTTTTGTCATAATCTGACAAACGATAGCCTAGAAGGAAGGGATTGATCATAGATATTCAATGCACGAATGCACGAATAACCGCATATACGCACCCGGAGCTCATAAGTCACACTTTCAGTATCGTCGATCCCCTCTACCTCTCCTCTCACCTCCACCGTTGGAGTCAAGAACCTCCCAGTTCTCGTATCCATCCAATACCTCATATTCTCGTCGTTATATACGCTCGCATTTACAGCCAATATAGGGGGGAGATCTGCGCTCGGGATCGAGCGGCGAGAAGAAAACGTAGAGAATTGTTTGCATGTCTGACAGGTGGCTTTGTGGGTCATTTGGCGGATTAGAGAAGCGCGGAGAATATCAGCAAAGGCGGCCTGAGGGGGAAGTTCATTCGGAAGCGGCTGGATGTTGACGATGGTAAACAGTGACCCGGGTGACAAAAGAGAGAGATACCTTTCTCGGGTAAACCATGTCAACGACATGCGTCATGTTCTCCTTCTCCCTGACAGCCTTACAGTTCAGACACACGATGACATTCTTTGCGTCGATCCCCAGTAACTGTGTCACAGGGGCTGCTGCGGGTGAGAAGGACGCGTTTGTGATAGTGTGAGTATCAGCCTGAAAGGCAGTGGTGGCGGAGTGCGGCGGAGGATGATGGAATATCAGAGGGTTATGAGGGAAAGAGTTTCCTTCCGAGCTGAGATGGTCAATGAGGAAACGATGGAATGACTGGATCATGTGAGCATAATCGACCTCGGTAGGTTCACGACCGTAATCAATCAGTTCGAGTTGGTTTTGGGCTTGTTTTCATGGCACGTCTTTACTCGAGAGAATTGGGGAGGGTGAAAAACGATCTTACCTTGAGCAAGAACGCCGACTGTCTTGCAGAAGTTGCTTGATTGACAGTTGGTCCCGTGTGCGTCCTCGAGCATACGCACAACAAAACCGAGTTCGCATAGCAAACAGTGTTCTCTTGGACAGTTTGTCGTGATATGCGACCTGGCGAGCTTTCTAATGGGAAGAGCGTGGTGCATCACTTGTAGGATCGGATTCGTGTACGAATTTAAGATGTGAGTTTCGAGGCCACTATATGCTGTTTTGTTGTAGAAGCTGAAGGAGGGGGTCAGACCGAGAAGAGACGGATGCGCAAACCGTGTACCCGAAATCAAAGTCTTCGACGCCGAATTTGGAGTACTCGATCTCGACTTTGCGATATATGCGGGGTACCTCGTCGATACTATCGTCAAGCGTGAGATGCTCCAGCTCGACCTGGGCTGTGGATGAGTTGCAGTGTCGCGAAGCACATTGTAGAGACTGACGTCATCGTCTCGTCTTCCTCTTCCACTTCTGAACCTGGCTTGGTCCTTTGTGCTCGAAACGACGACGCGATTTCTCCGACCTCTGAGCTCCTTTGGGAGAGCGGCATATGCAACGTTGTCATTGATCTTCATTGTCGACAAGATCTGGGGTGGTATTTTGGCAGGTGGTGGGTAGGGAGGGTTAGTCGAGGAGAGGAA